>OX376229.1:4200000-4415000 GCA_947364205.1 Agrochola lota
TCGTGGATCTTTGACAGTCGATACGGGTCGTCAAAAGCCCGAAAGTCTGACAAAGGGGTATTGATATCGTATAACCCAGTAACTAGGTTGTGAAGCTCAGATTTACGCAGTCGCTCTTTGTAAAATATTGGTATTCAGTTGCACCCGGTTAGACTGGAAGCCGACCCCAATATAGTTGGGAATGTTTAGGCAGTTGATGATGTTCGCTGCTCCTTTTAAATTGACTGTCTGAGTGTGAGTTTGCAAGTGCGAGTCAGTAAAGTGACACAACTACCGAAAACTCATGATAATCTTCCTGACCGTGTTACTTGGGTTTGGCGCAACACTTTTTCTACTTCCATTCTCCCCTATCAAAACTGCAGAAAATTACGCCGCGTAATTCATTTAGCACAGAAATGTACCTTTGCATACAGCATGTCGAAAATTACGTTTCGTTATTGCTATAAAAATAATTATGACTAAAGAAGGCCGAATTTTCTTTCCAATGAAATAACACAAACAACAGATAATAAAGGAAGTATCATCTTTTTGCAAAATTAAATAAATTCAAAAGTCATTTATTCAAACTAGGCTGAGAATCAGTACTTTTCGAACGTCAAAATTACATAAGACAGTCCCCCGAAACGCCCACCCTTCACCACTTCCTAGTGCGTTAGCTGGGAAGAAGAAGTGGCGCAACAGACTCCCCAGCAGCACAGCTGTCTGTTCAGTTAGAAAAAAAATGATTCTGTATGTAAGCAAAATATTTTACATTACGCAACACAAATCATAATTTAAATTATTAACCATATGTCAGCTAGCACACGCCAATATACCAACCAAAATCATCGAGAACTATACTCAGGCAGAAATAAAAACTAAACGTAAACAGAACTTAATATCTAAATAAAAGCTTCCAGGCATAGATAATAAATAAATAATATAGCTGTTACTGGTGCGAACTTGTCTGTTCCATTCTTCTTGTTTTTTTAAATGTGTGTGTGTAAACGGTTAACTAAATAAATAATTTAAAAAGATAACCCTTCTTTGCAGTCGGGTAAAGGTTTGTGTAGACCATCGCGACTTGTAGCGCGACGCGACGCCGGTTATTGTTATACTGTGAAGTTTTCTTAGAAATTGTATTGTTCGTGTCGCGTCGCGCGACAAGTCGCGCTGGTCTGCACAAGCCTTAAAAAGAATTGCAGACGTAAGCCGAGTTTCCATTCTTTTTTGTAGATGTTTTTGTTGACTTACAATGACGCCTACGCAAAAAATAAACCATATTATACAAACTCAAACTCAAAGCATTTATTCCAATTCAATTAAATCATTTACAGGCACTTTGAATTGTCAAGGAATCGGTCAGTCAGAAATATGAAGATGGTTGCCCTGCCTAATACGTAATAACTTGTCAATATTTTAACCTTATAAACTCAACTTCTAATACTCGACTGCTCAACCCATCAACCGATCTTATGCTCATCGTACCGTAACAATCAACCGTAGAAAATCTCATTGAAAAACGAAAGTGTACCGAGAAAGTGAAGTGATGGGAAAATCAATTGGATTCTATAGTGGTTTAACAAATTTGGTTATAGCGTTATACAAGATGTTTCTATTAACTTACGGGATCTACATAACAAACGCATAATCTTCTGATTACAATGTTTTGTTAGTAAATTGTATTGCAAAATGGCAATAAATTTAATTTAATACAAAATATAAATCTAAAATATTTACTGTCCATGTAATGCAGTAAGCAGGTTCACATGTTAACAGCAAGTTGAGACGATTTGAGTAGCTTAAAATATTATCTACAGCTAGGTTACAATATATTATTTGCCAGTGAGCCCCAACCTAGGCAGTTAGTCTGTATCTTGGGGTCGACGTGTGCTTCCATTGTTTTGTAATGTTAATAACTTTGCATACTATTGTATAGAATCATGTTCTTCTTACTTAACAGTCAGCTGTGCTGCTGGGGAATTTGTTGCGCCACTTCTTCTTCCTAACTAAAGCACTAGGAAGTGGTAAAGGGCGGCTGGGGGGCTGTCTTATGTAATTTTGACGTACAAAAATGTGCTGATTCTCAGCCTTATTTGAATAAATGAAAAAATATAAGATAAAGCTTGCATGAGACTACAATTGCATTCACTCACTCGTAACACGTCGTAGTCGTGACTTGCTTCAAAAAACGGCAAAGGAAAATATCGTGAGAAAACCGGCAAGCCTGAGAGAGATTTCTCGACGGCATGAGATGCCAAGTCAGCGCCTATGGGCGGCATAAAAACTCTGACACCAGGTTAGTCACCATCCACACGAAAAATAAAGAGTAGTCTGCAGTTCTCATTCAATCATAATAATGTTTTTTACATAAAATATGTACGTAATAAACAGTATTCTATCTATCTGTCAAATGAAGTACGGTGATTTAGAAACATCCCGTAGACAGGCGTGGTGGCTATGGTGTTCGTGATATAACCATGGTGTTGAGATGTCATGGTGGTTGTGACGTCATCAACATGGCTGCGTTTAAATCGACGTTATCGACTGACCGTGAGGTTACATAAACAACAAAAAAAGGTGAATAAATTGATTTGTGTTGAGAAAGAAAATCAAATATCTGTTTAAATGGGAGATTATGTATTGCTTTTTACGGTATTGTGTAACATGTCTTATTTATTAGGAGTCTAAGGTTGTCTGTGCTGGGTTTGGCGTCCAGTCTAAAACTACTACAAGAAAACATAAAAAAATAAAATTTTAAAATAATTATGTACTGAGTATGTATTGAGTATAAAGGTACTGCTTATTTCTTAAGAATTTTCTTCCAGCAGACCTGCGCATGGAGAAATGAAAAGAAATGTAGAAAATAGTGTGTGAGAACAAGAAGAGAAGAATATGATTTTGTGACGTCATAAACTAAAATATTAAATATAAATGGTATTAAAAAAAAAAAAACAATTGCAATTATGGTATAAATTCTACATCGTCATAAAATACATTTAACATTGATATCGAATACTCTTTGTTAGCTTGGATTCCGTCGGTCATTTCCGCATAGCAAATTTTTCAATAGTGTTTTGTATGTAGATAGAAATCAACAACATAACTAGACATTTTTCTTTAGCGTTTCTAGTTGAACCTTTTAACACGAAAGTAAAGAAAAACATCGGAAATAAATAAACTGTTTCCATTTTATTCCTTTCCCGGAAAATTCTTGGAAAAAGCAAGTTGATTATAAAATTAAATGCCAGTTTTCACTATTTCAATTTAAGATAAAACTTGGCAATTCCTTGAATGCTACTCGTCTGTTATACACTATAAATAATCGGAACAGAAGTTCAATTTAATTAAGATGCACAGCAAACTTGAAGTTTATTAGGATTACCACATGATTTACTTTTAGCAGTACCCAATTATGCGCTATAACAAAATCAAAATATTTTATTTCACATAAACCTACATGGGCACTTATGTAACATCAGAAGCTAGGTGCACGGTTCCAATTGGTCGTTTCATATATGGAGAAGAGCCGAGAAGAAACGCCATGGTTACTCTTTTTTTTTACAATGTTTTCAAATGACAGTGTTAAGAGCGTTTATTCTGCAAGTTGGCAACGTCGCAAATAGATGTCAAATATTTTGCTGTTTTGATTAATTTGACAATATTACTGTATGGAAATAAGAAATGTGGCTAGCTAGCGAACTAGAATATTGATTATGAAATGCAATAATTAATATCGTTACACCGAACATTTAGTTTTAGACGTGAAAAGAGTATTTGGAAACTTTCCAAATGCCTTTTTTACACCTAAAACGGGTACAACATCAAATGCAACGTTATAATTGCAATTCATTATTAATATTCTTGTTCGCTTGTTAGCCACATTTCTTATTTCCATACAGTAATATTGCCTAATTAATCAAAACAGGTTAATTTTTGACAGCTATTTACGACGTTGCCAACTTTTAGGATAAATGCTCTTAATAGGCATGGGAGGACAGTGTAGGCCTGTCAATAAGTACCAGGTACTTAACTAAATAGAAAATGGTCAACACTTCTACAAAGCCTGCAACGTTCTTACATTCACAAAATATAAAAGACTACTGTTTTTGTCAGCGGCTTCTCCCGCGTGTATGTCAAAAGTTATCCAACGGGAACGTACTACTGGGATAAAAAGTATCCTTCGTATGTTCTAATCCAGGTCATGGTCTACCTGTATCCAAATCCGTTCAGCCGTTTTAGCGTGAAAGCATAACAAACAAACGAGGCCACTTTCGCATTTATAATATTAGTTAGGATTAGGATATTAAGTTAGGATTGGGATATTAAGTTAGGATTAGAATATTAAGTTAGGATTAGTTAGGATTTAAATTATTATAATAATAAACACCTATTTAAACCATAAGACATGATTGCCATTATGCCATAGCCAATGAGATGAAACTAATCTGAATCCGTATTCATACGTTACCTGGTATGGTCCCAAAAGGTCATAATGACATGTACACACGGCTACACATCAAGCCATACATTTCCAGTTTAAGCTGACCTCGCATTGTACGGAAATCCTATACAATGCGAGATGAGCATTAACTGGAAATGTATTGCTTGATGTGTAGCCGTGTGTACAGTACGCAACACGTATCGTTGTGCCTGTGAAGTTTGATACAGCTCGGAATTTTTCATTTGATACGGATTTTAAATAATGCCGGACACCGCTTTCCCAGGATTTTTTTCGGATTTATTTCAACAATATAAAAAAAAAAAAAACTGTCTAGTGAAATCTATGAATTAGAACCACGACGCACTGTGTGCCACATTGTAATCGACAGGTATAAATTGGACCCTGTCAGTCAAACTATGACAGTACAAAAACATTTCATTATCGTGGTGGTGGTGTTAAATTGATTTTTGGGTGACGTCTCTGAGTTTGTAAATTGTGAATACATTGTTGTATTGGGTTCCCACCTGTAAAACAAATACAAGTGGTAATAGTAAATAAAAAATGAGCGAGCCTTACAGTAGTCGCGTATGATGTGTAACATCTGACATCTTAACTGACAGTACCAACCTCTCAGAAAATGGGTTGGCCCCATCTGTGTTGGTGCCAACTCTAGAACAACACACGCTCATCGGTCAAATCAAATAGCGTGCGCTTCCCCGGCTTCATGTTACACACTTCCGTCCCTTTTCACGAAATCACACCCACAGATTGCAGGAACGC
Source organism: Agrochola lota (assembly GCA_947364205.1). NCBI lineage: Eukaryota > Metazoa > Arthropoda > Insecta > Lepidoptera > Noctuidae > Agrochola > Agrochola lota. Next base: position 4,205,204 of record OX376229.1, read on the forward strand.
GAGATGATGTTACACAATAAAAATTGTTTGTTAAAATGTTCGTTTAGAATAAACGCTTTTTTTTGTAAAGTGTTTGAAATGGTTTGAGCATATCTACTGGATATCAATTTCGACCTACTCCTTTTTCCTATCGTATGGCGGGCGCCATAATGCAATTGAATTGCGTCGCCGCGGCCCTGTCATAGCAGCGACTGTTCGTTGTACATTTAATTTGTTTCTCACGTCATAAATTTACCGAGATTGAAAAATACCCGTATATCTGACTTAGTCTATTTAAGGCGAGCAGTTTTGAGGCCTTTTGTTGGTTTTAAGATTCTTCTATTTAAGACAAAATAAATTTTGTATCTAGATGCGGAGGAATGAGGATGGCTAAACGGAGACGAAAAATCTTTTTTTAATAATTTTACTTCAATTATTAAACTATATGTATATAATAATTCAAACTCATTCGAAAGAGTCGTCCATCGATTAATAAATATTCGATGAATCGTTCAGTCGACGTAGCGTTTGGCGATGAACGGTTGTGTCGCAATAAACTGCATTCGAACAATCGTTCAGTCGACTTTCCATTAATCGAACATATGACTCTCGAAGTTAAGATACGGACCCGACTGAACGAGCAGGGGAAGACCAAAGAAAAGATGGATGGATTGTGTGGCAGATGGTATGGCTAGAAAGGGGGTGACTACCGAGATGTCGACCAATAGAGAATTATGGATGCGAATGCGGACCACAAATAAATTGGTATAACGCACGAGAATGATGATGAAGTTTTGTATCTCGATTTTATCATAATGAATCAATGTTCTCTGTATGAAAAAAGGCCATAAAGAGTGCCAACCGTTGGCCGTAATGTTACATACTGTCTTTTTTGTAGATATTCACTGAGAACAAAACTGGCTTTCACAGCCTCTTATACTTTCGTTTTATTGTATTCAAACCTATCGATACCTGAAGTTCGGCAGTCAAATTCTATCGAAAATTATAAAAAACTTAAAACTGGTATGAGCGCCATCTATTTTCCATAGTAAAGTATTACTGCGCGTTGGTGACGCAAATCCAAAGTTTATCCATTACCAAAAATCGCTCATCGCTCAATGCGCCTAAAGAAGTTTTCACATCAAAAAACTGTCTTTGAGTTGACATCAATACTTAGTATTAACCTCCTCGCGACATTTCTAACCCCCGATGGAGAAAGAGGGGTTTTATAAGTTTGACCGCTATGTGTGTGTCTGTCTGTGGCACCGTAGCTCTTAAGCAGGTGAACCAATTGTAATACGGTTTTTTTTATTTGAAAGCAGGTTTTCTAGCAACGGTTCTTAGATTTTTTATCAAAATCGGTGCAGTCGTTTGAAGATTATCAGATCTTTTCTAGTTGATGAATGGACGTGAGTGTCTTCAACAGGTCTGATCGATTTGAAATTTGGTATTCTATTACTTCAATGATATTAGAAGAACATAGTAACCTTGAACTGATGCTGCAACATCAACTGGAATTTGCAGGAAACCCAACTCCCTTACCAAATTACAACACAGGTATCGTGTTTGGGCTTATTGGAATGGTCTCAATTAATAGGTTATATATCAATAATAGAATAGAATAAAATAAATTTATTTCGGACACAAGTATCCATTAGTTTTAGTAACATACAAAAAATAACTTATTGCCTAGTGTTAGTAAAAATCAACCTCCGCACAAACTGACAATCGGAGAGCCGAAGCTCTCGGCTACAGTTTTCAGAATGCTGTTTCGACTGCCCCTCACTCTCCAATGATGAACAGGGTCCGGTGATTAAGTAAGAAAGAGAAATGGGGAATATTTATGTCAGGGTTTTTTTTTAAATTTTAATATAATTTCACTTCTTATTTTACTTAATTATAATTTGGTACTGAAAAAAATCTACTCTTTTTTTAGGCTTCGTTCTTGACTAAAGGTCACACCAAGGTGCCACCGTAGGCCCTACTCATTTTATTTTATTTACCGCCTCACTTCATATCTTAGATGCCATCTGTATGAAAGCTCTTCAAGACACTTACCGTTGTATTATAAAAATAGAAAACGAAATTTATATTAATGCCACTACAAGAAAAAGAAAAAGGATTCCTTGAAATAATAAATAAGCTTTATTTCATAAAAACAGTACTTAGATTACATTACAGTTAAGTGCTGTTAAGTGCTATGATAAAATAAAGGTGCACAAAAATTTTAGCATCTGGTATGACCTAGGTATGAACAAGGCCTAAACATTTGCCATTTGGTTTTTTGCTCTATTCCATATGTAACAATTTTTGCTACATTACCCACATTATTATCCAGTACAAAAAAATAAATGACACATTAGTTTTTAAGGGGGTTCATTTTAAAAGTTGAAAACGTCGCAAATAGCCGTCAAACAATTAGGTACCTGTTTTGATTAATTTGGCAATATAACTGTATCGAAATATGAAATATCACTAACTAGTGACCTAAAATATTAATAATTAATTGCAATTATAACACTGAATTTGATCAATGTGTTAGTGGACTGAGCTCTACGCTTCACGTAGCAACACGTCGTGTCCGGGTTCGCAACAAGTCAATCGTCATCCTGGGGATGCGTCGTTGAGAGGTGAACCACGTCTCGATTTCTTACAGGGTTCTTTATGACTCTTTAAGAACAGTTAAGCGGATTGGGTTACTAAATATATGTCGTCTGTTGTATTTTATAATGGATTTCCGCAAAGTCACACCTGAGTCAATTAACAATCCATATCTGATAAAATATGTAATTAAAATAGACTATTTAATTAAGATTAAAATATGCCTACATCATTTAAATGAAAACTGTAAAAGAAATCACAGATTTAAAATTACGCGCAGCAAAATAATTATGGCTGACGGAGCGCGGTGTGGCGCCATGACTGACAGGGGTCAATGACCTTTCTTCGTCTATTAAGGAACTGCGATGATTGAAATCAATTTATAAATTTAATTAATAAAAGTATTTGGAAGTCCAAACTCCACAAATGGAAAAGGACTCACCATTTTTTAAATTTATCCAGTTCAACGAAATAGTGGGACCGTCTATAGACATAGACCACTTTTGTTTTTTTCATAGACAATAGACCACTTTTGTTTTTTTTTTATTGTAAGGCCCGTTCATGCGGCGATGATCAGAAAGATATTTTGTTACTGTATAATTTTTTGTGATCATCCGGTTTCATACCACATTTTGTTTTTAACCATATGAATATTGAGAAGTTGACGTGTGCGAAGCAGGGGCCGGTCGCAAGTATCTTACATAATTATGATAAAAATTGTAAAAGTTATTAATAGATTATGATAAATATAAAATTAATAATTAATAATAAAAACAATTTTTTTTTTTTTTTTTTTTGATTAATTATTTATTATATATTTTATTTCTTATTTATTTTATTACTGTTTTAATTATTAGTATTTAATGATTGACATAGGTTTGGGTTGCCTGCGTTGGTCTAGTGGTCACATGCACGACTGCTGGTCATAAGGTCCTCGGTTCGATTTCCCCCGGTCGGGCAAACTTATTGGGTTTTTCTATCTTGAATATGTCAGTAGCAGCCCGGAGTCTGGATTTGTGCCCAGTTGATGGCCATGGGCTCGCTCCTTATACATGGTACTTAAACATTACTGGCGAAATGCGGGTGTACTATAGGTAAAAACGTGATGTTATGTATGTGTTATGTATATAAGCTTAGATATATGTATAAATATTTTGATTGCTTTCGTATACATTTTACGGTTATTATGAGAATGTTCAAATGATGATCGAGACATTCTTTGATTTTTAAAGTCCAATCAAATAGATTAGTTTATATAGTTTAAAAGGCATTTGATACTTTTTTATTATTTATCCTTTTTTACTAAGGTCCGTACGTTCATCTGTTCGTCCGTCTGTCTATCAGCGGGCAGTATTTCATGAACTGTAATAGGTAGACAGTTGAAATGTTCACGCATTTTATTTCTATTGCTATAACAAAAAATTCAAAAAATGTAATAAATTTATTAATAATTAAAGGTACAAGAAACGTGCTTTTTTTGGCGTTTTTTTCTCGATCTTAATACGCTACGGAACCCTTCGTGTGCGAGTCCCACTCATACTTGGCCCGTTTTTCTTACTTTACTAAAACTATTATTTTGGCAGGTGGCGGCAGAGAGCATCATTCAGAGCATGACGAGGAACACAGCGAGAAAGGAAAGAAAGCTTACGAGGTGAGGAAATATTTACATATCATCCTTTTCTTTTTCTTTTCTTTTTTTTTTCTTTTTCTTTTCTTTTTCTTTTTTTTTCTTTTTCTTTTTATTTTTTTTTCTCTTTGTAAATTTTCGGGCACTATGTTGTTTATTGGTAGTCAAAAAATATATTATGGCAAAGCAATATGCAATTGAGCTTGAAAAAGTGGCTCTAGAACCTTGTCTACGCAGGATAGTGTGAAAGAGTCCCAAAAAAAAATTCTACTTGCTGAAAAACTAACCTAAAAATATTTTAGTCATATTTTAGATTAGTTTTATTTTATTGATTGATCAGATCAAAATACGCTTGACAATAGCACACAATAGTTATGCGAGTTGACTTTATTTTAGTCAGTCTGATTAAAGATTGGGTTCACAGTACGGTTACAAAGCGGCTGTGACGAACGGGACTCACTAAGCTCGCACTGTGGACCCAGCCTTATCCATAAACATTTAACAGGTAAACCAGTAAAGGTATGCGCTTCAGTAATATTCGTGTTTCCGAATTACGAAATCGCGCACGCTCACGAACATCGTGCCACAGAGTAACTCCCCATAAAGGCAAAGCTTAAATTTTTTGTACTACCGCGCTTTCTGGTAGTGGCACCTATCATTGCACGTTTATATGTTTTCTCTCTGTTGGGTAACCTACACCGGTTGCAGATCATTATCTGTCACTCAAAAAAGGTTATTTTTTCTCGAATTGCAAAGAGTTGTTATTCTCTAATTTCGTACCCATGGTAATAAAAAATTTGTGAGTGTTTCCATGGTTGTAACAGCTCCTTATTAGATTTCATCATCACGCCGAAGTTAAACGAGGATAGCCAAAGCGCATACTTTTTCTGCAATCAGGTGCAAAAAGATGTATACATGATGAAAAAATATGTTATTAATTCCTAACCTAATACTTATTAAATAGGTACAATTATGTTATATTAATTGTTTGATTTTGTCGCTAAGTGTATACATCTTTTTGCAGCTCCCAAAGAGACAAGGCTAAAAGGGGTAGGTCCACCCAAATAGGGCTACCACGTCGATATTCACATGTTTTTGAATTCATACGAAGGGCACCACCTGGTCGATGAGGAAAAACAAGTACAACCCTAACAAGAAGTTGATCAAAGCAAAACCCTGGTATTATCTTTATGTGGACGTAAGTCATGTGTTTAATGGCAATGTTGTAATCATGTTCACAGCGATATTTAGTATGTTAACACGTGTAGACAAAAATTTGGTTTTAACACATATTTATGTTTTGTTATAACTAATTAATTAGTACACAATTTTTGTTTTTGTACTTGAAAGATGAGATTACGTTGATACGCAAGTATATTTTTATTAAAAAAATATATTTGTAAGTAAGAGATAGAGCATATCGAAACGAATGTATTTTATTAATTATTACAAGACAGTGCAAATATTTATAATTACGAAATTCTACGTGTGACACATTCTTTCTTCTTCCATTCATTGTTATTGTTATCCATTGGCTACTAAATTGTTATTAGTAAATGTCTATTGTCCTATTAGTAATGTTTTCATTCGATTCTGAAAATATTGTTTTCAAAACATTCCTACGACTGATCAAACATTATATTTATTGTTCATGCCTTTTGGGTAGACCCTCTAGGTCACATGGAACTCATAACACGATTCGTAAAAATCGAAAGGTGTTAAATTAACGGATCGTATTCGAATTTCAATCATCATCATTACAGCCGAAAGACATCCACTGCTGGGCATAGCCCTCCCCCAAGTACCCCTTAAACCGGTTCTGTGCTTCCCGTATCCAGCGGATTTCAGCGGCCTTCTCGAGATCGTCGGACTACATTGTTCCCTTCCAACGCTACGTCTTCCGGTACTCAGTCGCCACTCCAGAACCTCTCGGCCCTATCGGCCATCTATTCTGCGAGCAATGTGCCCTGCCCATTACCACTTAAGTTTGGTAATTCTTCGGGCGATGTCGGTTACACTGGTTCTCCTGCGGATCTCGTCGTTTCTGATTCAATCACGTAGTGAAACTCCAAGCCTCTCCATTGCTCTTTGGATGATTTTAAGCCTTCTAATAAGGCCCGCAACATAATACTGCGCTCCAAAATGGAGACAACTGACGTGGCTCAAAGGCTGCCCAATTTAAATGGGACTGGGCAGGATATGTCTGCCGCATGCCGGACCAAATGGCACAGAACTGGTGCCCTGAGATAGTGTAGCGGGGTCGCGGCAAGCCACGTAGGAGATGGCGGGATGAACCGGACAAATTGCGCTGAAAGAGGACGCGCGGGCTCGCGAGCGAAGGAAAGAGTGGAAGGATGCATTTGCCGAGGAGTGAGATAGAGCAGGCTAGCAAAAAACAATTGCGAAAGTTTTAGTATGACTGAGTATGACGGGTAGAATTACTCCCTTGACGGATGCAGGTGACTAATCGCCATCCTGTTGAAATAAAATTGAAAGGACATGAACAGTTCCTGCCTCCGAATTCGGGAACATGTGCAGGATTACAGTTTTTACACTAAGATTTAAATTGAATTAGAATTGAAGAATAGTAGAAAATAATTCTTAAACTCGATAACCATAACGCCTAGCGCCATCTCATAACGAAAAACAGAACTATTTAGTGGAAACTTATCTTTCTTTTTCTCAGTTTCCTTATCTTTTAGACTCGTGAAACTTTTTTATCTGTTAACTATAGAATACAACAATTGCAACAATAAAACAATATTTGCTGCACATTGATCTTGATACTTAGGCAGGCACCCATAGTGGTGTACGGGACATGTCTTTTGAAATACACAGTGACAACAAATTATGTTGATAATAATATTTAAAGTAAAAAAAATATTTTGTGCGTAATTCAATTAGGTAATATGTGTTGCGTGTGCGTTTACGTGTTGTACCAAGTTTTCGCGTTTCTTCGACAATATAACAATGCACACAAACGATACCAAAGTAACGTGTACGTAACTATCTATAACCCCCTATCGTAGACTGCCCCGTTGGTCTCGTAGTCACAAGCGCGACTGCTGAGCGTGGGGTCCTGGGTTCGATTCCCAGGTCGGGCAAAGTGTTATTGGGTTTTTCCATAGGGAAATTCTCAGTAACAGCCCGGGGTTTGGAAGGTGGCGGTGTCATACCCCTGTGCTCGGAAAGTACATTAATCCGTTGGTCCTGCGCCTGATTTCTCTCCGGTCGTGTCGGATTGCCGTCCCATTGGACTATGAGAGTGAGGGAAGAGAGAGTGTACCTGTGTCTGCGCACACACTTGAGCATTATAATACCTCCTGCGTCCATGGCTGTCTCCGCTGAGATTGGTCGCGGCCGAAAAACGGTCCGGGGCACTATTATTAAATTCTCGGGGTAGGTAATTTCTGGCAGCATTCTTGTGAAATGACAATAAGAATAATATAGTTATCCGATACAAGCGATGGCAAATAGGATAATAATAATATGAAATAATTATTGTTAACTAGTGAAAGTATAACAAATATACAAAAAAAGCCAGAAACCAGATAAACCTACGATGTAATTTATTTCTGTTCATAAGCACGTTCCGCGAAATCTCATTTATTTTAACTGTATTTTCACGCAATCGAAATTATAATTTCAATATTTTAAATTATAATATTTTAAATTATAATATTTTTCTCTGACAGTTTTTAAGTATATTTTCACGAATCAGCGTTATGTACAACACGCCTTGACCAATGAAACTGAACGCGGTGAAACCAGCTCTAAATAGTCGTTTAACACTTATATAAATTTAAATTATATTTAAAGCTGGACACCTCATCAGAAATAAATTATAAGCGATATATTATGTATGTATGTATACATGTTTCTTTCAAGCCTAGAGAGACATCGATAATAATAAAAAACAAAAAAATAAACAAATATATGACTTTAAGCGTGCCTATAAAATGCAACAAGGGTCTGTTGGCGCTCGAATGACGTTAATATGGGGGCGCTGTTGGTAAACATTTGTGCAATTGTTTTGTGAAACCAGCCACATGCGTGTCGGACCACGCACAATGTCACAAGGTTCCGTAGTTGGGATGAATTTATCTCAAAAACAAACTTGAAAGTGTAGTTGAAAAACATGTTCTCCCTTACGCGCAATATTGTGAGATTTACCATGTTATTTTAATACAATAGACTTCTTATAGAATCCTGTAATCTATAAGTATAGAACAATTTTCTGTATTTTTTTTTCAACATTTTTATCATTTTAGGCTCAGTAATTTCGGAGATAAAGGGGGAATGGTCAATTTTCATCTAGGTATTTTCTTGAGTAACTTTAACCCTATTTTTTTAAATTTATATAAGGAATATACTTAAGACCCTCACAGTAACTCCTTTCATTTGAGACATTTCATTTCACACGGTACAGCGTGCAAAACTATTTCTTAAATTTTCTTAATTGTCTCTCAAAAGTAATCCCCTTATTCAAAATTAATTTAATTAATAAAAATTAATTGTGTTTGGGTCACAGTTATACGTGAACCTGATCAGTTCATTAGATTCGGAGAAAATTGGCTGTGCCAGACGAACAGATAGACACACGAGTGATTCTATAAGGGTTCCGTTTTTTATTCGGACACACGGAACCCTAAAAACAAGATGGCGGCGTCAGTTCCGTTTCGCGCCTAAAAATCTTTGCAAAGCAATAGGTATAATTCGTCAAGAGTCAATACAATGCGCATGGTCTAATGAAACAAGGTCTGGCATTCCGGGACTAACACATGCTTACGTCACTATCCAGCTGCCACTTTATTGCAACAAAACACGATTAAGGAAAGATTCTCAGCCACCATTCTGTTAAAAAATATGTATAAATCATTTAAATGGTCGTTTCGTGTGTCTAATCAAACGAAACAACTCAATTTAAACATAAACCAACGAAATTGTTAATTAAAACCTCATTGTTTATCGGATTCGCACAGGTAATAAAGGTGGTTGGGGAGTTATTATTACAAACTTCTGGTAACACAGATGTGATGACGTAGACTTGTGTCACCCACGTGACCACTGTGTCTCGGAATGCTATACCTGGCGAAGTATATTATTATACCATGACAATGCGGTTTAGGCAGCAGTGGTGGCCCAGTGGGTTATAGGTCGTAAGTTCGAACCCCGGCAGACGCTTTACTTTGCGTTAATAATTTCATCACCACTGCTCTCAAAACGGTGAAGGAATACATCGTGCATCGTGTGAAAACCGGCATATCCTAGAACGAAAAATTCGAAGACGTGACATCTACCAACCCGCACTGGGCCCGCGGGGTAGATTACAGCCCACTCCTGGGTCCCAGCAGTGGGAATATCATAGGGTGATTATCCAATACAATGTCGTGAATGTAATAATCCCAAAACAAAACAAACGTATCAAATAGTTTAATAATACTACTGAACTGATGGTTGAGAAAAAACATGGGGTGTGGCTCTGTCGTGAACATGGCCGTGACTCGTAACCCTACGGTTACGAGTAATAATTTCTTTAAGACGAATTCTTTGATCCTTTAGCTATCGAGTAATTAAATTTTGGAGGTAGATGATGATAGCTGTAGCATTTTTATATCATCAGTTTTTAAATTGCCTTCCACTATGGAAGCAAAGTTAAAGACGTATTCACGTCGAAAAAAAAAAAATTGTTCGTTTTGTCTAGCTTGCAATATAGCAACACGGTTTGCGCAAGCCATTCCACTATAGATTCATCTCCAGTATAGATAGGTGTTCAGGGAAATTAATTGTGAATTCAAATCACAACTGTAATTCTTTAACAGTTTTATGAAATGGCTGTGGCCACACGGCAAATTGACATAGTCTGCAATTTGATAAACAGTTAATTTCCCCGACCGTATTCGTATGGCCGTATCCGGATGCAGCTGCATACCAATATTTACATGAAGCGACTGCATATCTGACCTCCACAACCCAGTTACTGGGTAGCACGATACCCCTTGATAAGACCCCCTAATTGTATCTACCTTGTTTAAGAATCCTATGAATTTTTTTACGCAAATTCATGATTTTTTAAGTTGTAGAGATTTTAATTATTTGATTATGAATAACGATAATGCCATTATCTTTCTTGTAAGTTGGAGTTACCCTTCGGTTTATGTCAAAAATGTAAACTATGCAGTTTCCCCTTCTTGTCCGAGAAATGAGTGCTTGACATTAAAAAACAAATGCTATTATTCGATTTGAGCTGTCAATTAAAATTTTGATGGCATTTCTTTTTGAAGATAAAATAAGCGTAGGTACTTATGTATTCACATAGTTACGACAAAAAGTAACTTGTAAGTGATAAAATGGGTTATTATATTTTTATTAGAAATTAATTTTTTCACCGTGTTTAATTAAAGGGTTAAGTTTGTGTATTTGGGCTGCCGATATAACAGTTCCATCGTCTTTTATCAAATAGGCGCAATTTCGATAACGTATAACATGTTACCCGAAACCCGCCTACCTATGCTTTTAAAACTATAATATGGATGATGACTAAATTTTTTTTTTTTGTCCGTCTTTTGAGATTATAAAAAAATATTGGACATACATTGAGGTAAAATGTGCCATGACGTCACGAGTATGTAGATTTTACACTTACTAGTGACGTAGCGACCCCCACTCCCCAATTTAAAATGCGTTTTATCTAAGTAATTTTTTATTAATATGATAAACCAAAAATATTTTATTATTTTCTGACTGACGGAATAATTAGAATTTCATTTTTTTTAACCAGGCATCATCCCTATTGTGTATTAAATGTATTGAAACAAAATTTTGAATTTACTTTCAAAAAATGTTTTCTTAATAAAATTATATAAATGTTTAAAATGTTTACAACATAGGTAATACTTGTAAGACCCTTGTATTTTGACATTTTGTAAGACACTTGTATTTAATGACATTTTGTGAAACACTTGTATTTAATGTAATTTTGTTTGACATTTTTGTATTTAATTAAATGTTTTAAGCCATATGTATTGTTCTTCTTCTTCATAGCCTGTCGATAGCAATCTTAATTGATTTTGGCTACAAGTTTGGCCATTCGTAGCGTCCAACATTTGAAGTTGAAGGACTTACTTTATTCTGCCATTTACAGAACATGCTTCATGACCTGGTTAATGTAGGTACTTTATATTATTTAACTATAAAAGTAACTAACATAATCTTCAAATTCCAGGGCGTTCACAAGGAGACCAAGTCTTCAAAGGGACAGCATGATAAGGAGAACCACCTCGGGAAATACGACGACCACGGAGGCGTGGACGAGCACCACGAGGAGGAATCGGGCCACTACGGTGACCACCACCATGAAGAACATGGGAAAAAACATGCAAAAGTATGACATTTTTACTTTCACTTTATTTAAATAATTCATCTTATCGTTGACTGCCTCATTAATCTAGCTAATGGCTGCAAGCGCGAGTGCAGGTCCTGGGTAAAGTGCAGGTCCTGGGTCCGATCTCCAGGTGGGACAAAAAATTTATGACGCTTCTCTAATTATGTGAAACGTCTGCTTCTGAAAATAAGAACTGCAGAGATTAATACGAATAATTTCGCGAATAATTTTAAATACGCATTAATTTCGCTGTATCTAGATAAAGCGAGAGTGACAGCACAGACAATTTACCAGTGATTCAAAATTCATTTTTTTTTATTTAACATAAACATTCCTGAGCATTTAAGAAACGTCAGTAGCTAGGTGCACGGTTCCAATTGGTCGTTTCCTATGGAGAAGAGCCGGCAAGAAACACTACAGTTACTCTTTTAAAAACAAATTGGCTTTTACAATATTTTCAAACAGTGTTAATAGGTATGGGAGGACTGTGTAGGTCTTTCAACAAGTACCAGGTACTTAACACAATAGAAGATGGTCAACAAATCTACAGTCCACTAAGCCTACAGCGTTCTCACATTCACAAAATAGAAAATAAATTATTAATTAATAAAAATAAAAACCTATTTTAAACGAAATAACATGATGGTTATTACAAGTGTAACAAATCTGAATAATTATCATGTCCACAAAAGCCACAAATAAAGATTAAAAATTAAATTGTAGGTATCTATTGTCATAATTAAAAACGATCTTATTACTCAAATTAAATAATGTTGCCAACTCTAATAGATAGATAGATTAAAATAAAATCTCTTTATTATGTACACCAAAAATATTAAAGATATAAAAGTAGAAATATTACATAGGGTGACACAATAGGCGGTATTTATCGCTAAAAGTGATCTTAAGGCGACGATAACCGACTTTTAATGATTTTATACTGAAGATCACGTCTAAACGAGTAGTTTTAATGGTTTGGATAAAAAATATGTTAAATTAGAGCATTTTTTTAATAACATTATATATGAGTATTTTAGATTACGTTTTTATTACATAATGAAATTAATTTGTATAGTTATGTCTAACGCAGATAAAAAACTACGAATCACGCAAAATCTATCAAGCGTATTTTTCTGACACCTTCCCCATTTTAAAGATAATTTAATTATTGTTCTTTTATTATACGTGTTTTATTAAAATACCTTTTGTTTTGTGTATAATAAATTAATAATGCGTCTAATTTGGGACAGCGTTCCTTGATGGGCGAGTCCTATTACTGACTGGACATATTACTCAGTACAGAGCATGCAAGCTAATCACTCAAGGTCACTGGCATATATCTGCGTCTTAATAGGAAGCAGCCCGGAGTCTAGATTTCTGCCCAGTTGACAGCAACTGGGTCGCTTTTTTAGTTAATTTCCTATAGGTACCTGGAACTTAAAAATAACTAACAAAAAGTGGGTGCTGTTATGTATTTATTCTACTACTGGTCGCCCAGTGGTCGAAATCCGACCATAATTAATTTTTATTAAATTGTATACTACATATTAATTCCATGCTTTCATGATAGTCCATACTAATTCCATGCTGGCATGTTATTATTCTAAGGTAGCCATCTTGTGTCAAACGCATGGTAGTGTGTGTACTTACTGTATTTTTTTTTTTTCTAATGCATATAATATAAAAATATTAGCTCTCTGCGCTCCTTCTCCATATAAACTTTAACCATGACAAATTTTGTACTCCTCCGTCTGCGTAATTTTCGTAAAAAGGGGTACAGTTCGACACAACTTAGATGTATCATCGGCAAAATTCGTAAAACCGATCACCATCCGAACTGAGTGCGCCTTCAAAATCACCAATCTTTATTACTGCTTTAGGTGAAAATGATCTTTAAGAAAACGCAATAACTTCTAAAGTCATATGACCTAATACATTCGTAAAATTGAAATTAATTAAAGAAAATTTTCAGATTTATGCTACATCTATATTGTGTCGTACTGTACAAAATGTTGGCTTCACCTATTAATTTATAGATTTATCAACTTTTAGTATGAAGAATCAGGAAAACATTCGAAAGGCCATAGCACGAAAGGCAGCCATGATATACACAAAAAAGAGGAATATGAAAAGAAAGTCGAGTTCTTCGAAGAAGAGGGTGACTCCGGCGAGGACGAGAAACATGGCGGATTTAACGAAGAGAATGGTCATTCGAAGGTAAGTGGCTCTAAAGACCAGCCGTTCTGTACCTAAACATCTCACCGTGAAAACTTATTTTATTTATGTACACACAGTAAAATAGAAATAATTAGGAGTGAAGTGTACTTAATGTGAAGTGAGCTGACATTCCATCTGATGCTAGGTATTGACGCTATTGACAGATCACTTCACACTCGTTTTTGCGGTGAGATTTTTACAGAATAGACCGGTTGGACCCCACTTGTGTAACACATTTTCAACCAGAATCCGAAAGGTATTGAAGGAAATTGCTAATTAATCCATTGCTTCATATCTTTGAAACATTCGTCTGCTCAATAACATAAATAACGCAAAGAATGTTGTTGAGCTGTCAAAATGAAAGGAACTGTCATTGTAAGTGTGTTGCGCAATAAAACTGACACTTTTTTTCTGTAACTAATGCAAAAAAAAAACAACCTGTAGGTACCCATACAGAGAAGTTAATTGTAACTCATATCAATAATTTTATTATTTATACATATCTATACTTTGAACGTGAAATCTGCCGAAAATTATTACTTTTTATACGACTTCTTAAAAAACTTCTAACAAAAAAAAAAAAAACGACAAAAAAAAAAGATTTTATTTTTCACTTTTTACTTACTAAGTGGGAAAAATACGTGTTATTGAAGCTTACTCAAAAACTATCAGAGCAAAGTTAATAAAATATATATGGGACCAACTTGGGAGCATACCCTTTCATACATAAAAAGAATTTCCAAAATCGGCCCACAATTGACGGAGAAATCGGAGGAAAAACAAAAAAAAAAAAAACGTAAATACGCGACGAACATAATATGTTCGTAGCGTATTTACGTTTTTTTTTTTTTTTTTGTAAAAATTATTTCAGTACGGAGGAGGTTATATTATAATAACCTCCGTACTTAAATATTTTTTCATTTGGTAGAGGAAGCTTATTTTTCAGTTTGTAGTGTTTTTAAGTTTTTTAGCAATCAGTTCCAATATCAAATTCCTAATTTTCGGCACTTCGGTCTCAACAAATCCGACTCAGGTTGGTCTCAAAAGAAATCATTAATTCCATTTATTTTGCCGCACAACAAAATACTCATTATAATTTATATTTTGACCTTTGCTGCGCCAATCGGAATCGAAATCGCATAATAAGCATACACGTGAATTTGGAAAAATAATTTAACTACTAAGTTCAATGCAAATCAAACATGTTTTTATGTACATACAACAAAACAAATAAGTATAAGGATATTTTTACAATAAATCCTACTAAAATCCTACGAAAAGAAAAGACTTGAAAAAGTCTTTTCTTTTCAATCGCTCTTTCAATGCTGAGAATCGTGACTCCGTATGAAATTGTCAACGGTATTTTGACATCTATTACGATCAGTAGCCTGGTGGAGTGTGGCGGTAGTTATAGTTAATTGCTCGGATATTTGATCCAACCACCTTTTTAGGCTTCGGCCTCTAGGTCTTTTGCCCTCTATTTTTCAGTCACCATTAGACATTCCATGTTGTTTTTACTTCTGCGAGCAATGTGGCCGAAGTAACTCATGACACGTTTCAGGCAGGTTGATGACAGTTGTTGTATATTCTGAGTAATTAATCGTTTGTACCTTTCAAAAAGGCACAGTCAATGAATGTGTACTTTGTTTGAAATTAAACTAACTGTTTTATGAGTGTGCTACCCATTAAATAAGTGAAAAGAAATTCTCACTCTCACTAGAAAGAAAGAAAGAAAGAAAGAAAAATAATTTTATTCGTCACAGAAACACGTGCATAAAAAAAATAATAAAAACTCGAGTAGGTAACAAAACAATAACAATACGTATACAATAACGAGTACAAAACAGAAATAGTAGGCAGCTGCCGGCACGTCATGACTGTGACAAGAGGGCTTCCACTCAGCATGATGCTGTGCTATGCTAGAACACACCTACCTAGGCAAAGTGGATATGGTGCTAGGATCTTTATTTTTTGCCTACATACCAAACTATTTCGTCGACTGTACCTACAAGTTGACACTAAAGCCGAGAAAATATCAATTTTATCCCTTAATTAATCCATTAAGTGAATAATTAGGTTTCCTTATCAACTTGCAAATTAGAGTGTGCTAATAGTTTCGTCTTTCCAAGGTTTCATTTTGTAATTGCAAGTATACAGGGTGGCAGGGACATCGACGCCAAAACTGTTACCAGTACTGTCGGTCGATTCTGTAAAAATATTAACGTGAAGCTTAGGTGAAGTGAGCGTGAAGTGAGCTGTCACTGCCACAGAATTGACCAGCAGGATGCTAAGGATTAACACTATTGACAGCTCACTTCACGCTCACTTCACCTAAGTTTCACGGTGATATTTTTACAGAATCGAACGGCTGTTCAGTACGTGATTCTGAACGCTGTGATGAAATTTTTCGTCGGTTAATAAAAAAAATATCTGCTGTTCCATACATTTTGACCGCGTAGGTATTGTACTTTTCTATGAAACGGCAGATTTAAAAAAATTACCGACAAAATATTTCAACGCAGGGGGTTTCACAATCATGTATTGAATCCATGGTAAAAGTTTCCGCGTTAATTTCCCTGTCACCCTGTATTTTGATAATTGTCAACGAACTCAATTACAGCATGTATCAGAAAGTTGTGATCATATTTAGGGTGTGGTACAGACCATCAAAGGCAACAACTTTCTCCATGGGACCAAACATGGTAATCGTAAAAAAAAAATCAGCTGTCCCATACATTTGGATTGAGCAGATATAAAAAAAATATATGAGACAGCTGATTATGTAATTTGGAGTCCTTGGTTTGCTTCCTGACCATCAAAAGCAACTTCTTGCTCCATGGGACCAACATCGTAATCGTAAAAAAAATATCAGCTGTCCCATACACGTGGGTTGAGCAGGTTTTTTTTTTTTTGAGACAGCTGTTTATGAAATTTGGACTTGGAGTCCTTGATTTGCTTCCCGACTATCAAAAGCAACCACTTTCTTCATGGGACCAACGTCGGAATCGCGAAAAAAATAATCAACTCAATCAATCTGCCTTTTCCCAACTATGTTGGAGTCGGCTTCCTGTCTAACCGGATGCAGCTGAATATCAGTATTTTACATGGAGCGACTGCCTATCTGACCTCCAAAACCCAGTAACTGGGTAATACGATGCCCCTTGGTAAGACTGGTTTTAGACTTTCGGGCTTCTGACGACTCTTAACGACTGTTAAAGATGCACGAATGACAACGGCTTAACGTGCTTTCCGAGGCACGGAGGAGTCTCGGTATGTAAAGATGGTCACCCATCCACGGACCAGCCCGGGCAAGCGTAGCTTAACCCGATGGATCGACCGATGCAGCTGTTATTACTTAGCCACGACCTACCCGAAAAAAAATAATCAACTGTCATAAACAAAACTTCAATACCTACTCGACCCAAATGTATGGGACAGCTGATAATTTTTTCGCGATTACGATGTTGGTCCCACGAAGAAAGTGGTTCAGTTTAATGGTCTGTACCACACCCTTAAATATGACCACATGTTTCTGATACATGCTGTATGTTCATATGTTTATATCTTAAAATTACAGGGGTCTTATGTAAATACATTGGCTTATGTAATTTGGATTTGAAGTCCTTGATTTGCGTCTGGGGGTAGTTGATAAGTTAAGTAACTGTTTATGTAAAACTGTGAGTCACAAATCTCAGCTTTTGTATATTAATATTAAGTTTTAGTGTCTACATAAAAATATATTTGCGTGTTATAAATGTTTGAACGGACTAACTTTGGTGAAAACTTAGATAGTTCCTAACCTCGTTGTGTGCAACAAATAGAAGACATATTTCTTAACTTAAAAATGAGCTTACTCCATGTCGTGGACACATTGACAAATATACAAATATAATCCCACTCACATTTTTTCCGGGTTAGTATGTTTGATCATGATTAGGGAAAAGTATGTGGAAAAGTAGACAATATAAATATTTGTGACGGTGTCTGCGGCTAGCGGAAAAGTAAAATAGTGCAGGTTCGATCACAATTTGACAATTTGACATTGATAGATTATAAACTAGCGAAAATGAATTCGTTATATTGTAACAGTTCACAATTTTTCGATGATTTATAATCTCGTTAGATAGAATATTAACTAACGTGCTAGCTAACATATGGCTAATAATTTAAATAATGTTTTGTTGCGTAATGTAAATTATTTTGAATATGAAATGAAAATATATGAAATATTTTTATTTAAACAAAATGCTTCTTAAACAATGATATGTGTTTGGAGCCTCCTTTTAGGCAAACAATGCCTGTGTTAGGAGACTCCGCTCCTCCATATCTTAGTTATAAAAATGTTACATATTTATATTACATTATGGCAATTAGTTATTTCTTATTCTAACATCTTGAGTATGTATCACGTGAATCGTGGTGTGCTTTAGTTAGGCGTGGCGTGTGTGTTCGTGTAGTGCGGTTAGATGTGATGTGTGGTGTATAATAAATATAGTGTTGAATATATATAGAATCTTTTGTTTGTTGTTCTTCTAACTGAACAGACAGCTGTGCAGCTGGGGAGTTTGTTGCGCCACTTCTTCTTCCCAGCTAATGCACTAGGAAGTGGTGAAGGGTGGGCGTTTTGGGGGACTGTCTTACGTAGTTGACGTTCGAAAAGTGCTGCTTCTCAGCCTAGTTTGAATAAATGACTTTTGAATTTTGAATTTTTGAATTTTAACTCACAAATCGTACGGTGACTTAACCATCAAACGCATATTTTCGAGAGCTTTATTGATTTGTTATAATTTAGTAATTATTTTATTATAATTGCCTCGAATTGAATTATAATCAACATACAACAAACCAGCGCAGCTGCAATTTGCAAAAAACTTAAGAAATTTTAAATTTCGCCTTGCCGTCTGGACAGATCTGCGGATGTGAGCCACCACAAATCTGCATCAGCACCTGCATCCGCGGATGTAAAAAAATCTACATCCTCGAGGTTCACAATCTATGGTTTCACTGACGTTAATAAATATCGAACTTTCAACAAAGTTTTTATGTAACTGTGCGTTTGCACTGCCGCAACATGTTGAAATATCTATTTTCTGTCAATGTTCCTCAAAATGTTTGACAGGAACTAGAGATTTCAACATGTTTTGTTGTGAATGTTTCGTGCTGTTGCGTACTGTGCAAACGCACAGTTGAGGCGATGTTTTATGAGTTTTTAAACTATATTTTCTGCACACTTAATGTTGTCCTAAGCATTAGGCACACTCGCAACGCGAAACGACGGCCCGAGACAAATCATCTACCACCTTTAACGGTTTACATCTTATTCATAGCAAAATAGATTGAAAATACTGTTCCCTTTTGATGTGGCAAGCAAGAATATGTAGGAGAGATGAGACAATGCAGCACCTCGACACGTCTAATGGAAACTCAATTTTATTTGCTGCAATTTAAGTTTCATTTCACATTGTTCTACATCCAAAAATGTAACTCTTTTCTCTTGGTTTCGGCATTCTGTCCAACTCTTATTCAGTTTTTTTCGGAAGATCTATATTAAATTGAAAGCTTGTCTTCATTTTTAATTTACTCTCATTATGGATTCGTCTCGCTTCTTCATAATTTCAGTAAAAATCATTAGCCCGTATCTAAAATAACGGGTTGGCTAATTTTCAAACTGGATCGGGTGAATCGTGCCAGAATTTCAAAAGTCTAGATTACAAAAGTGTCTAGACTTAATTCGGTCTAGGAAATACTTTTAAGCCTTTTTTTTTGTGACCTTTGTTTAATTTTTTTCGTGACAATTCAAGGTAATTGAGTTTTTCTGGTGGTCCAAGGTTTGATGTTTCGGTAAAGGAAAGTGCCAGCGCCGATTATAATAATTTATTCATTGGTTTTTATAAACTATTGCAGTGTTTGACCTTTTAAGAGTAATTTGAATAGATGTCGTGGAAAATTTGCGGTCACGATTAATTATAATGGACGATTTTCGCTTGCAAGAAATTCAAGGTGTATTACACTGTTTGTTATTATTTTTTACGCTTGTTAATCTGTAATTGTAGTCGATAAGCATGTTTCAACAGTAGACAGCAATAGGATGTGTTAACAGATAATTCTTTGTTCCGAAACTTGTGATGATATTTTACAGTTTGCGTCGCACTTGCAATTTTAGTATTTTGTCTCAGCGCCCTTTGTAGTCGAAATAGGGTAAAAAGGCACAAAAATTAAAACATTCACGATATGACGCTGAGTTTTTATATTCATATTGATACAAGAATACATTTATTATTTAAGAAAAATAAAATTTTATGGCAACTTAGTCAATGTGAGGTGTGAGCTTGGTGTTCACACATTTTTTCAAGGCTTGACACCTCTGCTCTCATTTCTTACTCCACATTAATGTTTGAGCGATATTTGCTCTTTATAACACCTACAGCTGAAAATCCGGCTTCACATAAATAAGATGTTGCAAAGCGAATGAATAGTCTTAGAGCTTTTATTTTATTCCCGCGAATACCTAAGTTTTGTTTCCGGTGAACGGTAAACAGAATCACCGCTTTACTCTCTACGGTGCACCAGGATGCCGTGGCGCATAATTTGGGATCCCCTGATCTAAAGTAATAATTTTCTTCATACTTTTCGGCATGTAAAAATATCAATTCGAAGTAGCCGTAATACAGTCAACCGTACCAGTGGTAACACAAGTTTTCTACTACGACATAAAGGCGATGTCAATGTCAAATTGTTACTAGCTGATGTGCGGATTGTAGCAGAGCAGTGGTGGACCGGTTGTAACGGCCCTGACTTAGGAGTTATATGTCGTGGGTTGATCCCAGGTAGGCGCTTAACTTTGTGTAAATAATTTCATCACCACTGCTCTCAAAACGGTGAAGACAAAAAATCAACTAAAAAGGTATAAACAAGATAGACTTATTAAATATTTAATTAGTCTGTGTGTGATGTCTTGTAACTATTATTTTTATTTAAATTATTTTGGGTTTATAATATATTATATCTTTTCGTGCTCGTCAAGCCCTTTCAGTTGATACCAAACATGGCATATTTTTTAAGTTAATGACTTTTTGTCCTCTAGAGAGGGCGCCATATTGAACGTGAGGTCACATATCACATACAATCAAGACGCTTCCAACGATACCTCATTTTTCAAATTATGATCAGTAGTTTAGAAGTTATGAGGTAACAGATGAACATGCATACCGGTCAAAATCATAACCCTCCTTTTTGGTTCGCCGTAGTCGAGTCAAAATAAACGCACCATACCATAAACCATCCCATAAAGAACCTACTATTATTCCCTGAACAATAACTAGGAAAATAAATGAAAGTTTATGAACGTAAGATTACAGTTAGTAAGTAACTTTCCCTGCTTAACCTAAGCCGGCAACATGCAGTTAACTTAACGGTTCTAAGCAATTAAAACCCGTGTTTTGTTAACATAATTACACTTTATGTTTAAAGTTAATTAAGTTAACATTAACTTACTTTGTGTTAATGTGCTAGTTTTATGGTAAAAGAAGGTTTAAGTAAACGAGAGAGAGGTTTCCTAGAAAAGCGGTGGCCGTCAAATAGCGTCTGCAATTTACCGGCGATTGACGTCACTGCCCGAAGAATTGCGAAACGTAAGTGGCAGTGGGCAGGGCACATTGCTCGTAGAACAGATGGCCGATGGGGCCGAAAGGTTCTGGAGTGGCGACCGCGTACCGGGCGACGAAGCGCTGGAAGGCATCCCACAAGATGGACCGATGACCTTGTGAAGGCTGCAGGAATCTGCTGGATGTGGGAAGCACAGAATCAGTTGAAGTGGCGGTGCTTGGGGGAGGCCTATGTTCAGCAGTGGACGTCTTTTGGCTGAAATGATGATGATGATGATGACGTCACTGTTACTTATGAAAGTAGGGTGGTGTAAATTTTCATAAAAAACGCTCTCTAGGAATACTAATACTCTTAGATAGCGTTTTTTGACACCATAAAGTCAGGAATCCGCTGGATGCGGGAAGCACAGAACCGGTCGAAGGGGATGATGATGATGATGAAAGTGAAACCCCGATGATATCATTTTCATGACGGCCGTCGCTGCGGCCGTTATTTCGCGGTCAAAGCTTTTCTAGGAAACCGTAGCTTTAAAAAAGTTTCTTTAATTAGGAATTCAGAATAAATTCGAAAATTCAAAAGGTTTGACATCGTATTAAAATATGTCGGTATTATAGTACATTACTGTCGCGGCCTGCAAAATGGTCATTGATGGACGATCGTGAAACTGTGGGTGCCATGTGTCGAAGTAAAAAGTTGTAAGAAAATAATGAAAACTCAAGTAAAATTAGTGAAATTGTAAACAGTTTAATTAGCGTTTTAAGAATCAAATTTTTGAATGCAAGGCTTCTGTTTTCATTCCATTTTTAAATAACACTACAGATATGAGTTTACAGTTGACAGTTAAGCATTTTCATAAAAAAATTGCCGGCCGGGCGCTCGCATGTATTCGACTAGTAAGGTACCGAAATTTCGATTTATTTCGAAGAAGGTTGTCAAAATTATGCTCGAATTTCCAAGCATGTTTTGAGAAAAGTACTTTTTAAGTAAGTGCAGTGATATCTTCCTGAAATCTTTTTCTACGAAAAGTATTTTTTTTCACGGTATGAAAATTTTATAGATAAGTCTTTTTGAAGACTAAGAAATATCTTCTTATTCTGAATCTAAACTTATGTTCGTCTGAGATTTATTAATAATAAACTCGCGGAGGTTTTATTATAAAACCATGTTAAGTTAAAGCCTCTACAGTACCACGAAGTATCATGCTATATTCATACTGCATACATGGTCGGCTTCCTAGTAGCAACTAGCTACCAAGTTACTTCAATATACATGCTCTAGAAATCCTAAGATACGGTTCAAGACAGATCTCAAACTTAGAAAGCTTAATATAACTTTTTAACTAAGTTCTGTTGGTAATAGAAATTTCATAACCATTTCAACGTTTTTAATAACTTGAATGTTTGTCGTTAGTTGATTTTGTATGAGAAATGAAAAAGACCACTTTTATTTAGGTTGTAAGAAAGTAATGAAAACTCAAGTAAAATTTGTGAAGCTGTAAACAGCTTATTTATTACGAATCAACTTGTTGAATGCAAGGTTCAGGTTATAAAACAAAATATTTAGCTATGGATTTGAAGACAATATTCAAAGACGCCTGGAGATAGTTACTTTTTTATTTTTTGGAGTGGAAACCGAATGCCCAAAATTAAACCCAAGATACAATGTTTGGTGTCAAAGTCAAATCATTTAATTTCAAATAGGCACATATAAAGCACTTTTGAACGACAACATTTACAAAAAAAATGAAATTGACCTTACTTGCCCCTTCCAAAAAATAGTTTCGTATGGAGAAGAATGGGGAAGAAACTTCATCGTTACACTTTTTGAATGTTTTACAGTATTTTGTATTCATTTTAAATTTTATTTTATTTATAATTATAATTATCTTCGAAGACGATGCACCTGGATTAAAATTCCATAATAAGTATAAAAAAGATCTTCTCTGTATGGGCTCCAGGTGGGTTATAAGTTTTTTAACGTTAAATTTTCTTTTCCTTAGGGGGGACATTTTAAGAACGGCAACTTCAAGGCGGGCCACGAGGAGCGTGCAAAGGGCGAATCTGGGCATTTCGCTAAAGGAGGCCATTTGCATGTGTCAAAGGTAATATGACTCTTAACTATATAGGGGTAAGGTTGATAATAGGTTGGTCTTTAGTGGTTCTCTAAGACTGGCCACGGGGAGCTTACAAAGGGCAATCTGGGCATTTCGCAAAAGGAGGCCATTTGCTGCATGCAAATGGCCTCCTTTTGTGAACGAAAATTTATTTTCGTTCACTATTTGCATGTGTCAAAGTCAATATGACTTTTAACTATAGAGAACTATGGTTGATAATAGATTGATCTTCAGTCGTATGGCTTGAAGAGGAGAGAGTAGCTGATGCTGTGGTGAAATTATTGTAAGTCAGCTAGGTTGATTTCTGGGCTGACTGCCCAGGATCGTAAATTCCTTAATAGGGATGTTGACTGGGGAAAAAAATAAAACTATTTAGTCCGTCAGTCAGATAAAAAAAAAAAATTAGACACGTATTTTTTGCTTTATCTTATTAATAAAAAAAATATTTAGATAAAACGCATTAAAGTTGGGGAGTGGGGGCTCGCAACGTCACAATTCAGTATAAAATCTACCGGAGAGTGACTTCATGCCACATTTTAACTCAATATATTGCCGTAATCTTTATATAACGTAAAAAAATACAAAAATACGTGTCCAATATTTTTTTATAATATACCCGAGGGACACAAAAAAAATCTAGTTAACATCCCTAGATTACAATAAACCCTACCATTTATTGACAAAGTGCTTTAAGGTTTTACATTAGGGAGTTGATTTGTGCACAGTTGATGCCAACGCGACCAACCGGGCTTAAACAACGACTTTTGAAAGATGCCTGTGGCTTCGGGGAACTCAGGCAAGATGTTATATCTTGTCCTAAAAAAATAATAAACCAATTTTTCGTTCTCCAGGGACACAAAGCAGCCATCGGCCATGACGGTCACGCGAAGCACGGCCATGCCCACCATCAGAAGGAGAGTAAAGATGGGGGTAAAAAATGGATCTATCATCATGGGTTACCGGCTAAGACCGCTAACCTTATCCTAATCGACCGAAGAGCTGATCAGTTGTACCACGGACCACATTATTACGGATAAATGAAGGACTCTTAAGGGCGCAGTATCTTTACGTCTGTGAAGTTAGCTGCACATAGTTCTTTTGTGATAATTTCTTCGGAATTTGAATGAAATCTCAGTGATTTCAGAGAACGGAAAATAAAAAGACGTGTAGAATATTGAACTTCATACTTTTTTAGAGTCCATATTAAATAAGAAAAGCCGGTCTCTAGCTAACTTCAGAAACATAAAGATTCGTGCCGTGTACTGTAAATTAGTAGCTGCAAATTTTAGACAAGTTTAGAATTGACCAAAATCACACCGTTTGTCCAACGCCACCGTCAACGCGACATTAAAGAGAAACAAGATTATTCGAACCGAACGTGACGTCCCGTTGACGGACGTGCGGTGGACTCGCGGCTATAGTAAATGTATGTATCGCTACTTCGGCGACGTCATCTCGTTCTCGTTGACGAGGCGCTGGACAAACGGCCGTAGGGTCTTACCTAAATGAAAAAGTTTTGGATTAAGCGATCTCATACAAAAATGTCAACAAGTACGTTGCTAGCAATTTGCTTTAAATATAAACTCAACCCTATCCTTTGTAACAAACTTTTCTTCTTTTTGTAAGCAAAATCAAACATATTTTGATCAATCGTGTGGTGTCGTATCTATAATTATTACAAATTAAAGTCGCTCTTCGTGTCTGTCTGTCTGTGACAGCGTTGTTTTGCTAAACTACGCAATGGATTTTGATACGGTTTTCAACACCATTTTTAGAGAACTTATTCTGGAAGGTTTATGTGCATAATATATTGATATTAAACTTCAACAAAGAAATCTCGATATTTTGTCAAGTCGCAAAAACCGTGCGAAGCAGGGGCAAGAATTTAAATAGAGAGCACATTTGCGAAAATATGCTTTTTTGAATTAGGTATATTTTATTTCTTAGTTTACTAAATGTTTGCAGGAATTTACCAAATAAGTTCCTACATATACAGGGTGAGGTTTTTTAACAGGAATATTTATGATAACTATTCTCTTTTTCTCCTCTTTAAGAGATTCAACGCTGATTTTGTTAAGAGAAATCATTAGTTAGAGTTTTTAATTCTTTAAAACGGGTTTTTCTGAATTTAGAAAAAAAATCCAAGAACTAAATAGAACCAGTTCTTTATGATGACCAAAAATCTCGAAAATACATGTATTTTTGACTGGTAAAAATTTATGAAAAACAACATTTTGATTTTCATACATAATTTGTGAGTAGAAACCCCAACGTCTTTCCAATTTACCCTTCAGTATTATCTAAAGCTCTCAAAACGGTGAAGGAAAACATCGTGACCAAACCGGCATGTCCTAGAACCAAAAAATAGAAGACAAGTGACATCTACCAACCCGCACTGGGCCCGCGTGGTGAATTACGGCCCACTCCTTCTCTCAGAGTAGAGCCCCGTGTCCCAGGTGTGGGAACATTATAGGCTGGATTATGCATTATCTAAAAAACGGGAATAAAACTCACCTTGTACGTAGGAAAGAAAATAGTGAGCGAAGTATTGTATTTCCGGATAACTACGGGTTATAAATAAAAAAAATCCTGACTTTTGTCTCTTTATAATCTCTGAATGTACTTTTTTGTTGAGTACGTGCAAAATTATATACCTTATTGTACAAGGTATTAAGGGTTAATGTAGTAGTAGGGTGTAAAGGGGTACGATTCGCAAGGAGTTGAATTTGGAGCATTTGTTTTTGTACTTTAATTTGTGACATTCAATTATTTACTCTTGAGAATGTAATTGATATGTTTCTTCTGTCCGTACCGTACCTCCGTTTCGTATCAGTATCGCGATCCAAAAACTCTGGACGCCGTATCGTATCGCCTTTGAACGGGGTGAAAAAACCGACTCGCGATGGATCGGAGCGTACCTGTACCACCGAACCGTACCGAACGGGCGTCCAAACTAGCGTTCTTCGATCGCGACGCTTCTAATAGCGACTAGCGCCTTGCATTTTCATATTTAATAACGTTCAAAATCTATTCGCAAAGTCATCTCAGTGACAATCAATGTCAAAAACTTGTCAAAAATGTGGATTTCAAAGAGGAATTTTTGACAGATTCAGACTGATTAGATTGCGCACGTAAAAATACGGGAATGGCCCCTAAGATATTAGACACCTCACTTTTGTTCATTTGTTTTTCATTCGGCATCTTTCACTAGAAGTAAAACTTCTGAACACAAATGAAATCAAACGTGAAAAATAATTAATTGGTGAACCGATCCAACGTTGTGGGATTTCGGGAAATAGAAAGAAACCGATTTAGGCGAATTTCGACGGGCACGAAAATCGTCTTCTATTTGGACAGCGCCATATACAGTGTCTACAGACAGACTATAGTCAAAACATTTTTGTCTTGCGAAAGCAAACAATTTATTGTGTCATTGTTTATACTGCGATAGTCTGTCTAATGTGAGTCTTGACTCAGCCTTAGCACGGCCTTATCCATTGCAATGGCTATTGTTGTATTGTTGTAAAGATGCTCTCGGTATACACGATGAAATTATAACCATCCGAAAAACGACGGTTAATGACATAAGATTTTTTTTGGATTTGTAAAAAAAAAAGAGCTTATTCATCTATTAGGCCGCTTTTGTATGGGAACTTCGATTTGTTTTTCAAACAAATCTGTCCTGCTGTGAGTCCGTGGCGTATGAATGCGATTATTTTTATTTTTATAAGTTTGTTCTTAAAAGCACAAAAAGTGAGCTTGGCAGTATGTGCTGTAATTATCTATTTTAAATATTAACTATAAGTGTTCTTTTATTTTTATACTTTTTTATTAATATGTTCTTCGGAGTGAACGGAGAAGATTGGGTTTATTATTAGGTATTTACTTTATACCTTTGCAAATGAAAACATATTTCCCGCACACAATAATTAATTTATTTACAATATCGTTGCCAAAATATTTATTATTACTAAGATATTTTATTTAATCTAGGTACAGTTAAAGAAACCACTTAAATAGGCTAGTTTTACATAGTCGTACAAAAATCCTTTGAAACACTTACCTTTTTTAATTTGTTAAATAAGTAAACAAGTCTTTGATCATTTATTATTGTTTTGGCTTTCGTCCTTTCCATTATATAGGTACACTAAGATATAGACCTTGTTGTCAAAATATAGCAACTTCTTGCTTTTATTAAATGTTTTACAAAAATATTATCTACAATGTGGAGACGACAATACGACAGTAAATAAAAAAACGGGGGTAGTACTAATGCATAAGAGTATTTTGGAACTATCAAATAAATCACGTGATTTTTTTTTTCAACAAAAAAAAAACTAAATCTTAGTGATGGGCCGACTATGGGTTTTGCCAATATTTGACTAGCTATGGTGACTAAATTAATTTTTTGAATGCAAACGGGGAACGTCATTATAATTAAAAAGTTTAAATTATTGTACTATTGTCCTCTCCACTGCCGTGTATTATTTCACTTGAGATGTTTTTAATATTTCTTTTGATATTCTTTTAATATTACCAAACTAAAATTAACATGTTTTCATAAGTTCGTATAAGTAATTCGTTATTAATATTATTGTAAATACTCTCACTGTGATTTATCGACATGTTTTGTAAATATTTTTTTCTGAATTACATGTATTTTTTATAACATTGTTTTTTACTAGTCTGTAATTCCTATATTTTATTTTTTACACAAATACCTCAAGTTACAACCAGATGGCCAATTCTCGAAATTAAAAACGTTAAACAATTTGTTGCAATGTTATCTTAGCGACAATAAATGTCACAAAATTATGAAAATTACAGCTATTTTTGACAGTTTGAGACTGAAATTAGAATGGGAATAGGGATAATGACTATATTAGCATTGTTCGAAAAAATAATGTTATTTCGAAGAAGGCAAAGTAAATTAGAAAATCGAAAAAAATCAATAAAATCAATGGAAATAAAGAGAACACGCTTTAAGAGCGTTCATCCAAAAAGTTTTAGCAACGTCGCAAATAGCTGTCAAATATTTACTTCATTGATCATGACAAATTTGGCGATGTAAACTGTATGGAAATAAGAAATATGGCTAATTCACTAGTTAGTTTTATTTCTTATTTCCATACAGTAATATCGCCAAATTAATCAAAACAGCGAAATATGTGACAGCTATTTGCGACGTTGCCTACTTTCTATATAAACGCTCTTAAACGTTTTTGGATGGGATTATTCCAGTACGTGTATCACGGTACGGAAAATGTATGGCGCTAGTATGAAGTTACAATGGTCGTGACGTCACTTGTATATAATGCCGTCTCTGTCTAGCAGTTATTTTAAAACTTTTATAATTTGGCAATTTTAATTTTAAGCTTTAACACTTTTTATAATATTTTTTGTACTATTTACAAACAAATATTTTTTAATGTTAAAAAAATTTACATAATTCCTAATGCCCCTTAGATCGCGGTCGGTCAACGTCGACTATCCCTTTAATTATGAGTTGACATAATATCGAATTTCTCAAAATATGTCACTATATCGTCAATTGACCGCGGTCTAGATGCACCCCTAGGGCGTTCGTTGGTCCACCGCAGCCATCACCGGGACGTCACCTAGAACGAGATGACGGCGCCGAAGCAGCGATACAATACATTAGCCGCATGGCTACCGCACGACTGTCACCCGAGCACCGCCGCGGTGGACAAGCGACTTAGTCGAGCTTAGTCTCTTGTGACCCACGCGCCATTTTCAATTTAAAAATTCCGCCGTTTCTCAAAAATATATAAGCACAATAAAATATACCTAATTCCTGAATAAAAGTGATGAATCGTTAAGAAATTCGTATTATTATAAAGTTTTTATAACACCTGCCGGCCGGGCAGACAATGACAGATGGATATTTTATTTCTTTTGTAGGACATAAATATTTTTTACATTTACCGATTTAGCTGCCTCTGAAAGGCTGCTACTACCTGTTTTACGGAAAGAAGAGGGAATATCAGGCGAGGCGTAATTATCAGTACCGAGACGAAACATGATGCTGATAAACTGAAGCACGCAGTCCAGCTCTCTACATCTGGACTTACCGCCGACGAGCCCAGCAAGCGCAAACCTCGGATCGTGGTTGTAGGAGTGCTGACTTCCTTGGCTGAAAATGACGTGTTCAGGTGCATTTTCGAACACAACGTAGCCGACAAGTTACCAGCACTGTCCTTGGAATCCTTCTTGACCTTGATCAAATTAAGCCACAAATCGGGGAAGAGAGATGACACGACCTGTAACTACATTGTTGAAGTTTCAGCCGATATACGTAAAACCCTAATAGGTAAACCTTAAAAACTGCCACTATTCTTAAAACTTATGTTAAATTTTGTTTAAGAAATCATTTGTCCAAATAGTTATTTTAAGAACTCATGCCGCCTGTGACACAGGTTTATCCTAGTACAGGCATCATACTTTGTAATACCAACATTATTTCTAAGATTTATACTGTATTTTACCAAATTTTATTTTGGAATAAATGTTAAAAATGTTAAATGTTTAAAATATCTTTAGGAGAATATTTGATTAAAAAACGACTGTGTGTTTCTAACTCAAACCGATATAAATGTGATTTACGTGTACGTATACTGCTTATCTAGGTTTTAGTGAATAGGGACAAATGCAAATTAGGTAGACTGATATCACTTGAGTCTAGAAAATTAAGTTTTTAGGGTCCCGTACCTCAAAAGGAAAAACGGAACCCTTATGGGATCACATCAATATCCGTCTGTCTGTCTGCCTTTCAGTCTGTCAAGAACGTTTTTCTCAAAAAGTGTAAAGGTATCTAGTTGAAATACGTAGGTCTACGATCCCTTGGAGCTCCAAAAAAAATCAAGCTTCTAAGTCAACGCAAAAAAAACTACGGCCATTTAGACGACATATTTTGATGCTCGCTAATAAATAAAAATCTATAGGGTACTTCCCGTTGACCTAGAATCATGGAACTTGGTAAGAAGCAAGGTCTCACAGCACAAGTAAACAAAAAAGTTCGGAAATCGCTAATTTGTAGTTTTATCACACAAAAAGATACGATTTCAAACTTATAACGAGCCTCCATACAAACTTTCATCCCATATTTAATCCCTTTACGGGGTGAATTTTCAAAAATCCTTCCTCAGTGCTCATATTCACGATTTATGGAACCCTAGTGCAAAATTTCATGCTTCTAGACCCAGCGGTGTAGGCTGTACGCTGTCTGTCAGTGCTATACTTCTTACGGGTCTCCCTTGTTTCATCGAAAAGAAATTGCCAAATTATCACTTCCCAAACAATTTTCCGCATAATTTAATTTGCCAAATTATTACTTAGCAAAAAATCTCTTCCCGAATAATTGTAACGCAAACCTAATGTTTTGCAAGTGAATGTTTAAACAATAACTTGTTTACTAACTAGTACTTTTGCCAATTTTTGTTTAGTCAAACATTTCAGTTGGAATAACTCATTTTACGCAAAATAAAGACGTTTTATTACAAGGGTGTTTTTTCTACTTTGGACAAATTCTAAACAGGTAATAATAATATTAAGATTATCTATTCTAGTAGTATTTTAATTCTAACTAGTTCCATAACTAACTGACCAAACGTTTATTGTCTAAAGATTGTTTGCTGTAATAAATCATTTGATTAAAGACCAAATGGCTAAATGACATTATCCTTGATAATATTGTGCCAAGTAAAATTTGACCAAATGAAAATGTGCGTACTAAAATTATTCCAAAAATTGCATTGGTATAAAAAAAAGGTTGCTAAAATTTGTTTGGGTAGTGAAATTTGGGCAAAATCTTTTCGATAAACGGCAGGATCCCACTTCTTACATCTGTACCTATAAAATTCCTTAAATTAGCTGTGGTTATATTTTATCTATACTAGCTGCACCCCGCGGTTTCACCCGCATTAGTCTCAATCCTGTGAGGATATCGGGATAAAAAGTTCATGTACATGAACCCGATATTCTCACAGGATTCAGTCAAAAAAGTATCGGGAATGGATGATTTTTTTATGGTTCCAAATTCAATTTTTTGTTTTTAGATTGGCATAACTGTTTTCCATTTTGGCGCGGACTTTGAGTTGCATCTGTCATTTAGATAATACAGTGCTGTTTTGAGTTAGATCATATCTAGTGTGTATTGCGAATTTCATAATAGATAAACACATCGAACAAAGTTTTTGTCTTAAATTTTGCACCGCCAATGGAATTGCGTGTTCGAAGTCACTGAAAATGTTACAGAAGGCTTACGGTGAATCGAATTTATCAAAAACACGTGTTTATGAGTGGTACAAAGCGTTTAAAAGCGGTCGAGATATGCTGGAAGATTTGCCTCGCCCTGGTAGGCCATCAACGTCTTCAACTGAAGTTAACATCGCAAAAGTTAAGGAAATAGCGACTGAAAATCGTCATTCAAGTTTGAGAGAGATAGCCGCTGAACTTTCTGTGTCTCGATCCGTATCATTTTAAATAATCACTTGGGTATGAAACATGTGGCCGCTTGGCTAGTCCCAAAAGACCTGAATTTTATCCAAAAACTCAATCGCATAAGAGTGTGGCTGAAGACATGCTAGAACGACTCAATTCCGACCCAACATTCATGAAACGCATTGTTATTTATGACGAG
The DNA here is from genome assembly GCA_947364205.1 of Agrochola lota. Classification (NCBI taxonomy): domain Eukaryota; kingdom Metazoa; phylum Arthropoda; class Insecta; order Lepidoptera; family Noctuidae; genus Agrochola; species Agrochola lota. Next base: position 4,237,389 of record OX376229.1, read on the forward strand.
ACGTGGTTTTACGAGTTTGACATGCAAACTAGTCAAAAAGCTTCGGAGTGGCTTTCCAACTCAAACTCAAATTCAAAGCATTTATTTCAAATAAACCAATTACTTTTGAATTGTCAAGGGGTCGGTCAGTCAGAAATATGAAGCTAGTTGCCCATTCCAACGCGTAGTGGGTTCCTATGCAGAAAAACGGGCAAGAAACTCCACGGACACTCTTTTAATGATCCAACACACACGCCACCACCAGCGAGACATTTGAGTGAGCATGACATACTCTCAACCGCCAGGGCACACTCAAGTCAATGAAAGACGTACCCAGTAAATGGTAACTGTAAAGTAGGGACATAGTGCTCACACATGTGCTATGCAATTATATAATATTAAGAGATTGAATTTATACAATCTAAAGATAGTTTTACAATCTTCAGCAGCTGCAACAATATTTTGAATGCTAATCAATTAGTTTATGCGCCCTTGTGGAGCTGGACCAGCGTTGAGCCAAGCATTTTTGTCGTCGTTGTAATCCCCCAACTTATAATATGCTTGGCAGCATAGTGTGCGTTTTATACAATATTTAAATTTCGTTTCATTCAATTGGAGTATCTGGGGAGGTATTTTATTGTAACATTTCAAACAGTACCCCATGAAGGATGTCTACTTTAGCCAGTCTGAAACCCGGTTGAATCAATTGGTCCCTATTTCTAGTCCTATTGTGTCTTTGTTTCTATCACCTATTTTACTGGTTAGGTCAGGATACCCGTTGAAGCCGTGGGTGCTGACTGGCTGTGTGACTCGCCTCACGAAAGCTTGCGGGAGTGATGATGATGATGACGTCACGCTGAAGTAGTTGCACGAAGGCTGCGTTGACGTTCATATTCGGGGTCACCAATTTAGGGGTATGAGGAACAGGGTGTAAAGTTCACTCATCCCCAATAGAAAAGGGAGGATCCTCCGACCAGACGGGTATGATGTCTGGCGGGCAACTGCCCAGAGGTTGAAGTCGGGAAGCTTGTATATATGTTTATCGCGCGGTAAACTCTAATTGCGCGATGCAGGATTTGTGTGACGTCAGGATGTTGGGTGACGTCAGGTCTTTGACGCGTAGTTTGCATGTAGCGATGTAAATACCGCTACAGTATCAAACAAACTCACTTTCGCATGTATAATATTATTAGGTAGGATAACCATAGCCAATTTATAGAACTTTTATACATTAAACATTGAATTTGACGTTGTAATTGAAACATGTACATTCAACCGTTTATCGATGAATTGCATAACTAATCAGCGAGTGCATTACACTCTTTGAAACTCACAGGAATAACGATAATTGAAACGTACATATTCAATGTAATATTCATGAATACATTACTGCATCATTTGTGCTCTCGGCACTATGAATCATTGATACAAAGGATGGATTTCATTGTGTTGTCATTGTGCATGTAATTTAGCGTAAGTTGAGGCACGTGTTCAGTCAGCGAAATTAATAATCATAACACCTGTGTTCCATGTAGAATTAGGCAGAGCTGTTTGGATACCGAAATTTCGTCAGTTATGTTTAAGTCCCATGTAATAGGGGGCGAGCCTATTGCCATCAACCGGGCACAAATCCAGACTCCGGGCTGCTACTGAGAAATTCTAGATGCGAAAACGCAATAATACTTTGCGCGACCTGGGAATCGAACCCAGGACCTTATGGTCAGCAGTGGCGCTTACGACCACGAAACCAACGAGGCAGTCAGCAAATTAATTATTGATCAGATTAACTCACTACATCAATTTGCCGAGTTTAACGGTCTATTCCGACGGTCTTCATTTGAAATGAAGATTTTTTAACGCTCGAAGTGTCGACTAGACTTAATAGGGCCGAGTCACACCGGAATGGCAGCGGCCGGCAGCGGCTGCCAGTGGCTGCCAGCAGACGCCAGCGACCCCCGGCGTAGCCACTTGCGGCCGCTGGGGGCCTCGCGCGACCTCCAGGTCCCATGCGCCTAGTCTCCTCTTCACTAGTTTACTTTCTACATTACATACGCGCGGCCAAACCACCGACAAGTCCGCCGGCGGCCTCGCGACCTTTTCAAGCTTTTCAAGCGATACTGGTCTTTTAAGTATGTATATAAAGTTTAAAATTATTTCACACTGAAAGAGCTCGTCGCGTCGTTGCCAGCCGCTGACATTCCGGTGTGACTCGACGCTTACACTATTGGGCCCAGCGCCCGCAAAGCTACTCAAACCTAATGTGTTACATAATCAAATAAATCACCAATAAGTAGCCAGAATGTCACAACACTAGTATTAATATCAAATTGTGGTCCGTACAGTTTGTGATTCGTTGCGTTGTGACATAATCATTATAATCAGCCAATAATTTTCCCACTACTGGGACAGAGGCCTTATACAAGCATGAATAATGATCCACCACGCGGGCCCAGTGCGGGTTGGTGAATGTCACATGTCATCGAAGTTTTTGGTTCTCGGACATGCCGATTTCCTCACGATGTTTTCCTTCACCGTTCCGTTGTATACAGCCCGCGATGAAAATACTAGTGGTGTGACATTCTGGCTAGTCATTGGCGATTTGTGTTTTTTCGCCGGCCCTTACAGTTGTACCCAATAAGCTAGGCAAGCCAGTTCTGAAAATAAATAATTTCAGTGAACGAGGTACGAGGTAGATGGCGGGTGCGTGGAGAGGCCTACGTCCAACATGGAGCCGTCCAGCTAGTTCTAGACAAATACAAAATTAATATTATAAATTCCATGCTTCTGCCTCGTTAGTTTAGTGGTAGTAAGCGCTACTGCTGAGTATGAGGTCCTGGGTTCGATTCCCAGGTCGGGCAAAGTGTTATTGGGATTTTGCAACAGGAATTTCTCAGTAGCAGTCCAGAGTCCGGATTTGTGCCCGGTTGATGGCAATAGGCTCGCCCCCTATTACATGGGACTTAAACATAACTGGCGAAATGTGGGTGTACCAACTCTAGGTAGAAGCAATTCTGCCTAACCGTTCTGGGAATGAAGGCGTTATGTTATGTCACTTCTATCCGAAGGCCAATTTAAATAGCTATTCAATATCAGATGACAAACAGCTTCAAAAGAAAGAATACTCGAGAAATAATGGCAGTATCAAGTTACGGTAATAACAGTTTTCCAAATAGACTTCAGTGTCTTTTTATTTATTTATAGTTGCTTCATATTTCAGTACATTATTAAGGTATGAGGAAGAGAATGGAAAGCTACTCATACTCATTAGAAAAGGGAAGATCTTTCGACCCAGATGGGTATTGTGTCTGATGGGTTACTTCCCGACGGTTGTTGTCGGGTCTCGGCACATGTGTAAATCGCGCGGATAACTACTGCTTGCGCGATTCGGGATTTGCGTGACGTCAGGTGTACAGTCACGAGCATAAATATATTACTATGGACAACTCGGCAATAATATCTGATTTTCATGTATGTCATCAAGATGACGGCAAATATAATTTGTGACATCGAAGGAACACCAAAACTATTTGACGAGACAAGCGACACCAAAATATAGGATGCTGCATCGATTTCAAAAATATGTGTCATCTCTTAGAAAGAATGCAATACTATCGGCAGGTCTTGCGTTCTAAATGCTTACTCAGTTAAATTCAGAAGAATGTTATAACGTAAAAAATATCTGACACGACTTACACATGTACTCACTTATGCCTTCCACAAATGATCACATATATTTGCCGTCATCCGATAGATATTAATGGATGAATTATGAAATCAGATATTATTGCCGAGCTGTCTATATTAATATATTTATGTTCGTGACTGTACATGCCGCCACAATATCTTCACCAGTCAGCAATTTATAAGATCCTTTTTGAAAACTGTCAGGATAGAGACGTTGAGCGAAAGTAACATGTGGTTCATACGCGCAATTCGCTTTACAATTGCTTCTCTGAAATTACGCAATAATCATTGTCTACAGCACAACTTCGCCCACTGCTGGGCTTAAACCTCTGTTTGCTTATGCCAATCCCCACGCTCCTGTGCCAGATGCTACCCGCGATGGCAACAATATCGTCTGCCCATCTCACCACCGGACGACCAACACTTTTTTTTAATGTTTAAAAAAAGAAAGATAAAGTATTTATTGAGACTCGCACAGGAAATCACACATTAAACTAAAAACACACTAAACATAAATAAAAAATAAAAAACAAAGTAACATTAAAATTTAAAGAAGGAAGTCCTGTACGAGGCCAAAAGGCTCTTATCTCAGCATGATGCTGCGACATTTAAAAAAAAATATGTCGCAGCGCTGGTATTCTGATAGGGCCCGCAGTGATGTCACGGATAGATAGATAAAGAATTAAAAACAAATATAATATATGTTTCGCCAGCTAACGAAAAAATACCTCGCAATAAAAATCTCGCAGGCACGGCTAAGCCAGCTAATAAGCAACACTGGAATGTTTATGTATCCTCGGTTTGCCATAGTCTGACAAATGGCATACTAAAGGAAAACAGATTAAAAAATAGCGTGTGTATTGGAAAAAGATAAAAATACCGGAATAGTAGCACAGTCGTGCACTGATGTGCGTAGGATTCATAATAATGTTTGTAGCAGTTTGCAATGCAATGGTAAGATCAGCAAAAGTAAGTTGAATATAATTTTATTTTATTTTTAAGTTTCCGAGTTTATCTTGGGCATTACTGACATCGGTGTAGACAAACATAGTGAGGAAACCTGGAATTATAGTTAACTATTTTTTGCCGGCAGCTCCGGCGGAAATTTATCCCACGGAAACGTACTACCGGAATCAAAACTTGTCATAATCCAGCTCATGGTCTACCCGTGTTTGAAATTTCATCCAAATTCATTCAGCCGTTTTAGCGTGAAAGCGTAACAAAAATCAAACTCACTTTCGCATTTATAAATAATATTAGTTAGGATATAAGTCTGAAATCGCCAACCCGTTTTGAGCTAGCGTGGTGATCAATGCTCGTGCCCTCTCTGAATGAGATTAGGCCAGCACTGGTACAATAACAGGCTGGTATTTAAGAAAGGATTTTTTACCCAATCTCTTAAGGACTTAAAATGTCTTCATTGAATTCACTTGTTACAAATTGACACGTATAATATAATAAAATCATTGAGTTAATATATTCTACTTGTATTTTACTAATAATAGTCTAAAATTACCATCACGCAGACGGGATGGGTTGATCAATATCTATATACAGGGCGTCCCACGGATATGCCACATGGAGGGAAAGTACCTTGAATATTGTATATACAACATTTTACTGAAAGAAGACATTATTTGAATAAAAAAAAAATTAACTGCATTCATAGATATTTAAATAATTACATGGTTGAACCGGAAATCGAACCCGTTACACGAGAAAAATAATCACCCTGTAGCTTTATCATACCGATCGAAAGCCTTCATCATAAGGATAATTTTTTGCTAAATAACATAGTGTCAAAAATAAAAGGAAGACCATCAATTAAAAAAAAAGGCAGCAATTGGAATTTATTTTAGAGTTTGGCGAAAGGCGTTGGTCAAACCTAGGAAAAACCAAGTCATTCCGCGAAGAGGTTATATAACACCCTTGACTAATGCTTCGACCGTTCTTGAAATTCAGTTGTCATTTAAGAAGATCTATTTATAACTAAAACATTTTTTATCTCGAGGATCTAAAAAGCGTGTACAAGTCACAGGCATATCCTGACTTTGAAAACTTGCACAGACAACACAAACTAAGTCCCAAGTCCCACCTGCTATCCAGGATCAGTATTAAATTACCGACTTTAAACTTTTAACGACTTCAAAGAATCAATACAAATTCTTATCAAACTGCAATTACGTACATTAATATTAAAAGTCGGAGGAAACTTCTACTTATTTTACATTCATAAGCGTGAACTGAATAATCTCGGATTCAAATTAGTATACTTTTTTAAGCTACTTCGCAAAGTGATGTTTGTTCTTTATGAATCTTTCGCCATCTTGAATAATGTTACTAGTTATTCGAGATCGAAATTCATAAAACCACCAAATTTTCTTGTAAAACATAATTCATCATATGCCTAGCCTTTTTCCAACTATATTGGGGTCAGCTTCCAGTCTAACCAGATGCAGCTAAATACCAGTATTTTACATGGAGCGACTGCCTATCTGACCTCCATAACCTAGTAACTGGGTAACACTGGTAAGACTCGTTGTCAGACTTTGGGGCTTCTGACTAACCGTAACGAAATTCAAAAATCTACATACGAATGACAGCTGGGACCAATGGCTTAACGTGCTTTCCGAGGCACGGAGGGGTGTCAAAAAGTAAAGAATGGCCCAACTCTGCTTTTCCTTGAAGATCAACCTGTGCGGCTTTTATTACTTAGCCGTATCCTTTTTAACATAAAAAACTACAAAATGATATTTTTTTTATGTGTAGGTAGGCGCTTAACAAAAATAATTGCATTTGAGAAATTTCGACTGTTTTGCTAACACTATTCGGTGCAATACGCGACGCCAGCGTTGTCCAGTGTGTATGCAAGCAGAAGTCTTGTATTGTTTCATGTGGGTGACATACGGACACCACGTGTGTCCAACCTAACCCCATAGCCACACGCTACACGCGTCTCGCGAGAGCGACTGCGGAAAAAACAAATGACAGAAGTTGTTTAGAACATGTCACGAGTCACCGCGCCACGACTAGCGGAGCGACGGACGGAAACAAGTGAACCGCGTGCTATTCGCATCGCTTGAGGCCGTAACAGCACACCATACCGTCTGAAATTTTTTACTGTCTCGAGAATAATATGGTGTGTGGTAAGTGGAACAGAAGCCATACCTGGGAAAATTTGCTTAGTAGCATTGACCACGCGGGCGGGCGGGATTACGCGAGCGGCTTGTGCGCCTGCGAAAGGATATCAAAGCGGCCGACGGCAAGTGCGGCGACTACCTATCGGCCGCTAAGGAAAGCTACGAATTCATTGATAAATTCCGCGCATTTAGTAGGATGCATATGATATGAATTTTGATATTTTTTATAGTAAAAATACAAAAATACAAAAAAACAAAACAAATACTGCTCCATGGGCTTCTACTCCATTCACCTATTATACCCTATTTTTTTCGAGACGGTAAAAAAATCATTCGGTATATAACTGAATAATAATTATCGTCAATATCATCACCCTGTAGCAGTCCACGGCTGGACATAAGCCTTTTCAATCACACGCTATTTACCTCGAAACCTTGCTACCCTCAGCCAGCAGCTACCAGCCACCCTGGGAATATCGCTCGACCTTGCCAGAGAACAACACTACTTTTGCCGATTCGTGGTCTTCGTTTTAGGACACGTCTACCCCAGTGGCAATTGGTTCTACGGCTAATATGGCCGGCTCAGTGCCATATTGCCATTACACCTTGCTTATTCAGAGAGCTTTGTCGACTAGTTTGGAATAATGTTATTATTGTAGCATTTGTAGTGCACCTTTGATAGCAACAGATTCTAGTTAAAAGAATAAGAAACAACATTTTTAAATAGACGAAGTTCTCTGTAAAAACTTGTCTTTTAACGATGTCATGATTGCACTCTTGGGATCCGTTTTTTCTAAGATTTTAAGAAAACTGCTAAATGGATTAAAAATAGCAAGGGGCCACCTTGGGACTTTTCTCAAAGGAGACGAGTAAAAAAAACTGCTTAGACAGTTAAGAATTATAAATTATTACGTGGAATTGTTTTAGTACGAAGTAACGCCATCAATGGATAATCTCATCTTTTATAGCATTGCCCCACCTGATATTAAGCGACTATTCAAGAGTGCAAATGGTTTAATTGAAATAAACGCTTTGAGTTTGTGTTTGAGTGGTCACAGCAGATAATGAACATAAGCCAATCTATTCTGTAAAAAACTCGCGATGAGTTACCATTCCACTTTATGCTAGGGATTCACACTCAATAGTGTGAAAAAGTGAGCTGTCAACCTTACCTAAGTTTTCACGGTGTGATATTTCTCGACGGCATATGAAGCCAAGTCAGAGGCCCATAGGCGGCATAAAAACTCTGACACACTACACAAAAAAAAAGACGGTGTGATTTTTACAGAATATACCAGCTGGAATACGAGAGCCATCACAAGTGCATTGTCTAACGTAGGTAACGACTGTTTTATTATGTGCCTGAAATTACATTTATACACTTCAAACCAGAACACAGTAAATTCAACACAATTAAAAAAACATATATATGAGCAATAAGAATATTATAAACATTGAAGTTCAATGTAATAAAGCTATTAAAAAACTAAAGATGTGTCCCCGCGGATGTCAAATGTGACAACCTTGGTCTATCCCTTCATAGACTGAGACGTTTGTTGTCCGAGAAAACAAAATGTTGCGCAAAAATTTTGTTCGCGGTTTCTGCTCTAGTTTACATTAAACCTCAATGATTATAAATCATCTATTGATTAGAGTCATCTTTCCAACAGGAATGTCTTGAGCCTTGCTTTGAATGGGCCTGTGTATAGTTTTTTTAATGGGACTAAGCGGAAAAAACATTCGGCATACGCATCTGATTCTGTGAATAACAAAATGGCAAATGTTTCTGCAGACATTTGCAATGCCACAGGATGAGAATGTTAAAAGTTAAGATGTATCATATGTCAAAGCAGTCAACATAGCTCACAGAATAAGCAAGCTAAAGTGGCAATGGGCCGGCCATATTAGCCGTAGAACCGATGACCACGGTTGGGCTAGACATGTTCTTGATTGGAGACCACAAATCGGCAAAGGATCCCTAAGGCTAGGTGGAGCAACGATCTTCGCAGAGTGGCTGGTAGCAGCTGGATGAGAGTTGCGGAGAATAGAGCTGAATGGCGTGCAATTAGAGAGGCCTATGTCTATGGTGGAATGGTGGTACGTAAGTACTTCCCCGGATGAGCTCATCACAAAAATCTCTTCTCAAGAACAGTTTTAAATTAATAAGTATACCATGTGTATAAAATTAAGTAATTCTAAAAACCCTTCGAACAAAATTAAGTCAACATAAGTGTGCTTAACAAAAATACGAAGTAAACTTCAAACTGTGAATTTTCCAAAGGTAAATTACTCTTTGCTAGTTATTCTTGAACGCGCTGTGTGACTTACAAAGCTGGGCAGAGTGGCTCATTATTGTGCTCTCATACCCACAAAATCTGATGTAATGAATTCAGTGAAACGTCGTACTTGGCATTAAAGGTTACAGAAAAATAGAGACTTTATTCTACAGTGTAATAAAGGTCGTTTTTATTTATTTTAATTTTTTAAACTGGCCTTCTAATTATTAAACACTTAGTGGGCGAGAGAAGGCCCAGTATTAACGGCCCCGACTTACGAGTTACGGGTCGTGAGTTCGAACCCAGGCAGGCGCTTTACTTTGTGTAAATATTTTCCACTGGTCTCAAAACCGTGACATGTGATATCTACCAACCCTCACAGGGCTCGCGTGGTAGATTATAGCCCACTCGCTCTCGAAGAGAGGAGGCCTGTGTCAGCAGGGGGAACATTATAGGATAATTATGCTTATGCTAAACACTTAATGCCGTTTGATTCAGTTGAGAAAAAAGAGTGATGTATGGTGTTACACAAATGGATATAATAAGAAATTAGGACATAAGAGGAAGTCTGAAAGTGACACCGGTGACTGAAATGTTGTGTGTAAATCGGTTGTCAAGCTATGGGCATGTGATGCGGAGGAATGAGGAACAGGTCGTGAGGAAGGTTTTGAGTATGAATGTGGATGGCTAAAGAGTAAGGAAAGACCAAAAAAACGATGGACTGTGTTAAAGATGATAGGCTAATGTCCCCGTCACGAGAAGCTATAAATTTTGTAAATAAAGAAAATGTTCAGAATCATGTACTGAACCCATGGTAACATTTTTCGCGTCGATGACCCTACCACCCTGTATAAAATTGTTCATAAATTTCATTGCATAGATCAATCACACATGTTATGTAGCGCCTGAATGTCTTGAAATTTCTTGGGTGTATGGTGGGTGAATTACTTGTAGCAATACCGTGTCAATACCGCACATTCTCATAAACTGCAATAACCGTTCAGTTTCTAGTACTCCATATCACTATGTTATTGAATCCTATTGACACGAAGTGTAGTTGTCTTAACTTAAAATTGCTTTACTTGTGTTCCGGTAGGTATTGTGACCACAGAGCGTGGAGACGCCTCGGCAGCCGCTGCTAGAGGCGGCATTGTCATTTTCACACTTTACCAAACCAAACCAAAGGTGTCACCGTTAACTTACACTACGACATACATGACGAATAGAACGGCTTTGAAGGCGGTCCCTGACAGAAGAAGACGCTTAAGGTGAAAGCGACAAGGTAGCCCGCGAAATTCAAATATTTCTTAAGTTTTTTGCAATTTGCACGTCTGAAGCAGGTTGTATCCTATACTATTAAATGAGCAATATTTGTATAATCACGCTCTCTAAAACTGATCTAACGATTTCGATAAAATTTACAATATAGGGGTCTACGGGGGCGAAAAATCGATGTAGCTAGATTTCATATATGGGAAAGTTCGTTTTCTCCGTATTTTCTCCCGAGCAGAGTTCGGTCGCCCAAAAATTAAGATCCTTAAAATAATGACATGGCAGCATGGAATTCTTAAGTACCTACATACTACCATGGCAGTATGGAATAAGCAGCAGCAGTTTATTTATAGAACTGTAATCATAAAAATTATCAATACAAGTATCTAAGTTCATGCAATCCTATTGAATGACTATTTCAGGAAATCATGACATTTGAGGATTATACTAACTAGTTGTACTGCTAATTCATTATAATTCTGTAAAACTGAGCTGTTACGGTCGCGAATCATATTTTAATCAACATATAACAGGTTATATGTTGATTAAAATATGATTCGCGACACTGACCTACAAATTAAAGAAAATTTTAGAACATTTTTTGCTTAGCCCCCTTTTTTATTTTTACTATGGGAAATTATCAAATAACTTCTCTGGCTACCCATTGCTCACCGTCCGTAAGCCCGCGCTTACGGTGGCCGGAAGTCGGCTTGCGACTCCCGACGCCCGGGGCGTCTCCTGCGGCGACTAGGGGCGCGAGGGTGCGTATCTTGCCTCTCCCTCGCGCGCTCTGCCGCCTTCGCGAGCATTACTGCTTCGCAGAAAGAAGGGACGGCCTCCCATGCACTCTCGCTCCGGACCATGGCCTGAACCAGGGCCGGACGCGAGAGATCGCCGCCGCTGATCGCCTCCGTGAGGACACGGCGGTGCTCCGCCCAAGCAGGGCAGACTTCCACCGTATGCTCCACCGTGTCCTCCGGGCGATCCACACATAGGTGACACCCGGGCGTTTCCTCCCGCCTTATACGGAACAGGAACCTCCCGAAACAGCCGTGTCCGGTGAGGACCTGCGGAAGGTGAGGACGCCGTGGCGCCTCTCTAGCCACTCCTCAAAGAGGGGACTTATCGCCACAATTGTGGCGTGCCCAGCGTTGGGTTGCGACAATCGCACTCTCCATGCCACCATGACATCCCGCCGGAGCTCTGTCAGCTGTGCCATGATTTCTTGCGGTAGCGGAGTCACACCCCAGCGTTTCGCCTCCTCGCAACACTCCCAGATGTGCGCAAGAACTTTTGCCTCCGGATCCCATGGCGGTAATCCGGCAAGAAGGCTCGCTGCCTCACGGGAGACCGTGCGGTATCCTCGAACCAGCCTAATGGCCGTGACCCTTTGGGACGCGTTCAACCGCTGGGCCGGTCGCAGCCTCAATGAACGCGCCCATAGCCCTAATAAAATTAGCCCATCCCCCTTAAAACACTCTATGCGCCACTAATTTTACTAGTACTGCCGTCTCTAGGTATTGCCGGCCGCCGATTCCGTGTTCTGTGATAGTGATATTATGAAGTTTTATTTTTGTAGAACAAGGATAAGTAGTGGTTTGTTGGTTTTCTATTCTTTGAAGAGGCAATAAAACACGTGGGCTCTTTGATATGTGAAGTTAAGTTGTTGTTGTTGCGATTAGTGCGTGGAGGATGACCCTTATGAGCCCTCTGTGACTGAGAAGCCCAAAAACCGGTCGGTCTTTATTGTCATACAAATATTATAGGTTCAACAGGTTGTTAAGAGCGTTTATTCTGAAAGTGGGCAACGTCGCAAATAGATGTCAAATATTTCGCTGTTTGGGTTAATTTAACAATATTACTGTATGGAAATAAGAAATGTGGCTAACTAATGAACTAGAGTATTAATTAAGCAATGCAATAATTAATACCGTAACACCGAATATTTAGTTTTAGATGTAAAAAAAGTATTTAGAAACTTTCCAAATGCCTTTTTTACACCTAAAACGGGTACAACATCAAATTCAATGTTATAACTGCAATTTATTATTAATATTCTAAATAAATTTTTGGCAGCCATTTGCCAAAAGTTCATAACGCCATGAGCTTTTAGGATAAATGCTCTTAAGCCCAACATTCTGACGAAGTTTCTCTTTAAAATGAAGAAAAAAAATTGAGTTATACCATCTGCATTTAAAACAACGCTTGAAGCTTTCCTTCTAGATAATTGTCTCTATTCCATTAACGAATTGTAATATTATGACCATGCGTTTTTCTCCTGTCAACTTATGTAAGTAGCACAATTAGCATATAATGTTCCCACTGCTGGGACCTAGGCCTCCTCTCTTCAAGAAGGAGTGGGCTGTAATCTACCACGCGGGCCAGTGCGGGTTGGTAGATGTCACATGTCTACGAATTTTTGGTTCTAGGACATGCTGGTTTCCTCGCGATGTTTCCCTTCACCTTTTTCAGAGCAGTGGTGATGAAATTATTTACTTAAAGTAAAGCGCCTGCCTGGGTTCAAACTCACCACCTACAACTCGTAAGTCGGGGCCGTTACCACTGAGCCATAACTGCTCTACAGCTTAAGTAGGTAAGTTACTAAAGTCGACTGAAGACAATTTTTTATTTAAGTTATGGACATTATTTTTAAACGACAAATTATAATACTTTAATTTCTTTGAGTTGACATTGAACTATTTTATTTGGATTTAATTTTTAAATTATTTTCTATTCTTTATTTAATGAGTTGACATCGATTAATTTTATTAATATTTCATGTGAGCTATATCGTTAATTTTTAAATGACCAATGTGTTACGTGTATTTTGAGTGTTAAAAAAATACTGTATAATTATTTCAAATACAATGTAATTTTTTAATGAATAAATTGTATTGAATGGAAATACAGGTGTTGGTTTGTTGACGTCAACTGCTCCATGTAAATTTTAGAATCATATACTGACTACCCTTCTTAAATATGTCTCTCGTTTGCGTCATCCTGAATAAAATTATTAATACCTTTCTGCCGAAAAAGCCCTACAGCCCGAAACCCATCAAGTATTTAAAATAATACATTTTATTTGAATCGGATTCAAAACCTTCACAGAGGCATCTGGTACATTTGCCTAATAAGTTTACATAAAAAATAATGGATACCCCCAGGTAAACCAATTTGCCTTTGTTTTTCAACACAGGAAATCATTTTCATGCGTGTAGTGTATGTATATTTTCTCATAATATTTTTGTAGGATTTATCTAAATTGGATTATGTATAAACGCCCACTGTTTTATTTTAGCATTTTTGCTCATAAATGTATTAAGGTCCAAGGTTGAGCCTTTTCATTATCATTTCTATCTTTTTTTTCTTTTTTTCCACGTAATACTAAGTAACCTAAAAAGTAAGACTTGTTCCATTGAATGACTTTTTCATAAAATCATGACATTTGAGAACAAATCTAACTTAGATGTGTTAATGATTCTAATTCTGTAAATATATGTTTGTTATGGTCGCAGATCATATTTTGATCAAGATCCAACCTGACACCGACCTACAAACTACAAAAAATGTAAGAAAATTTGAATTTTGCGGGCTACATTTACGACAGCCTTAAATAATCATTCGTAAAACCCCGTAATCACTCTCCATGTAACGATTATTGATATTTAGCAAATCTCTCCTATAATTCGCTGTCAGTTTTCAAATCTTCTTATAAATAAAATTCTAGTGTCACAATGTTAGTTACCATACTCCTCCGAAACGGCTTGACCGATTTTCATGAAATTTTATATGCATATTCAGTAGGTCTGAGAATCGGCTACTATTTATTTTTCATACCCCTAAGGTAGGTATGTAGGTGTAGGTTGGGTATGTAGGTAGGTAGGTAGGTTGGGTAGGTAGGTGCGCCGTAGATAAGTACATAGTGCTACCCGTGCGAAGCCGGGGCGGGCAGCTAGTTTCAATGTAATATTTTGGCAGCAGTATCAATAGACGTGGCAACATGGCAGTATGGTCGCCGACGGGGATATGCCGACGTTTTCTTTCTTTGTTATTGGTGGTCTAGTAGAGCAGTGGTGGCCTAGTGGTAACGGCCGTGACTTACGAGTGGGTTCGAACCCTGACAGGCGCTTTACTTTGTGTAAATTATTTCATCACCTCTGCTTTCAAAACGGTGAAGGAAAACCTCGTGAGGAAACCGGTTGTTCCTAGAACCAAACATCTACCAACCCGCACTGGGCCCGCATGGTGGATTACGGCCCACTTCCTCTCACTGAGAGGAGGCCTGTGTCCCTAAAATGTTATTGGGAATTTCCATCTGGAATTCTCAAATGTTTTCCGGGCTGTTACTGAAAAATTCCAATAGTTGTAAAAAAAAACACACTGACAATGTCTAAAATTAAATTTTGCACAAAACTCATCCATACACAATATAAAGTTAGTTTACAAAATATTTAGTCTGTCTTTCCGTCAGTTAGTGCGCGCTTAACTCGAGATCACACACCGGTACGTAATTTTTAAATTTTCACAGTTACTGTTATAATTGCTCAAAAAAGACCTTCCCACGATACTGGGAATTTGACGGCGTAACATTATTATTTCCGAAGAAAACTACTATTTCGTTTATAAGTTTATGAAAAGCCGGTTTTTGAAGCCTGACCAATGCTCGAATTCATTTGACTACGCAATCCGTGAAGTATATTTCCATAAATCTGTACCTACTTTTAAGTTTGAATTTCACAATAACAAAAAGTTTGTGGTGTGGGGGAATATCCGTGGTATTGCACGTGCTTTTAAATCTATATTGTATTTTTCCTTAATCCTTCATCTCATCTGATGGTAAGTGATGTTCAGGCCGAAGGTGGAAGCGAACTTTACCCGGAATCCTCAACCACAGAGGAACTGGCTATCTTACCTCTAACTGCCGAACACAAAAATGCTGTTAACATTGGTGTTATGGCTACGGACTCAGATAAGATGGTGGTAGCTAGCCAGGCGAACTTAGAACAAGCACTACCATCAACCAAACTGAGCAGAAAATTATGCCCCAACTGGTAATCGAACTCAGGACCTCTGGGTCTGAGACAGGTGGTCTTACCACCACAGAGGTGGTTAAAATTCGGTTGATTTTCAGAGTTTTCGTTACTGACAACCAAAGACCTAAATTGGGAAATATTTAACTCGTCTCATCCTCTAGAAACTTATTGACCTTCTAATGATGGAGGCTTTTTAAATTAATGAACCTCTAAATTTTTTTTGTGTTTCTAATGATGCAAACTTTTCTAATAAATGACTCTCTTTTTCTGGCCTTTTCTCACAGTTACTACTAATACTTCAACCAAATGGGTTAGGTCAGTTAGAACTGTGACTAACAACGCGCGAGCCGAATTGGTCGCAGTAAATTAGCTGGGGCAAATCGGTTAGGGTAGGTTAAAACTGCAGTGCTCCAACTTGGTTGCAGTTACTTGACTATTAAGTATTTTCAGGACCCCAAAATAGGAATTATTTAAGGTTCACAAAAAGAGGCGCAGTCATTATATTAGAGTGTTCAATAATATTTTTAGGAAAGCAAAATGGGAATGATTTGAGGCTATTAAATACATGCCGTTTAGATTAAATCCCTTTGCTAACAGGCCATTTGTGACATAGCTCTAATGGCTGATTTACATTTACTTTAGTTAAGTAGACTATTAGTAACAATTTAGCATGTTTTGTAATTATCATACATAACATAATATCACGCCTGTATCTCTCCGAAGGGTTAGGCAGAGGTGTGCCGTTAGTAACCCACATTTCGCCAGTTATGTTTAAGTCCCATGTAATTGGTGGCCAGTGCGAGACTGGCGAGCCTATTGCCATCCGGGCACAATTCCAGACACCGGACTGCTAATGAGAATTCAGAAATACTACTAATAATAATAGTACTGCAGACCGTGTTTCGGCCAAGGCGGGCAATCTCATCGGAGACCAGCCTTCGGCGTGGGAGATATTATAGTGCACTAGTATATGTGCAGACACAGGTGCACGGGCAATCCGACACGACCAGAGAAAGATCAGGCGCAGGACCTTCATCATTTTAAAGATAATTTAATTATTGATCTTTTAGTATACGTTTTTTCCTGCCAGGGTTGCGAGTTTGTCCGAAAGGGATATCGCGGCCCCGGCACACAGGCAACGGAAGGAACACGGGTGGGTTTTAGTCAGTAAAAGTCTGACAAACCCTCCCGCTCCGCCCAGAGCGGGAAAAGCTATTTGATAATTTCCCACCCAAAAAAAAAAAAAACAGTATACGTGTTTTATTAAAATACCTTTTGTTTTATGTATAATGAATTAATAATGCGTCTAATTTGAGACAGCGTTCCTTGATGGGCGAGTCCTATTACTGGCTGAACGTACGACGCGTCGCGGGAGCTCAGTACAGAACACGCAAGTTAACCACTCAAGGTCACTGGTATATATCTGTATCTTATGTATCTGGGTCGGTGCATCGTGTCCTCTTCTGCCAATACATGTCTATTATCCTTTTTTGTAAATGATATATTATGAAAAGAACAGTAGACGCTTTCTAGCACTATCTTGCCCACAGCCAATATATCGTTTCTTTGGTCTTTCTCTACTCTTGCAATTATGTCATTGCAAGAGTAAAGGAAACGCTTTTTAATAATAATACCTATGGTCCTAGTTATAACAGGCGCATAAAGCGCGCGTCTAGAACGCTGCATTTAGGGCGCTCAATAAAATTTAATGAATTGTATGTAACTAATTATATCAAGCGATGCCGTCCAAGGGCATAATTGATATAATTGTTACATAGAAATCTATAAAATCTTATTGAGCGCCCAAAATCTAATTGACGCGAAACTCGGGCATCTGTAATAACTAGGACCTTACCCCAATTAACTAAGGGTCGTTGGTGCTGCGTGTCATCTTCTGTCAAAAAGTCTCTATATAACATTTCCAACAACGGATAGTTGTTGGAAATGTTACATTAAGTCTTGTGCAACTTGTCGCGCGACGCGACACCGGTTATTGTTATACTGTGCAGTTTTCTTAGAAATTGTATTGTTCGTGTCGCGTCGCGCGACAAGTCGCGCTGGTCTGCACAAGCCTTTACGAAAAGAACATTCATCACAATCAATCTATCGTTTCTATTGTCTTTCTCTACTCTTGCAATTATGTCATTGCATGGGTTGGGGAAAACGCTTTTTAATAATAACACCTATGGTTCTAGTTATAACAGGCGCCCGAAGCGTGCGTCTTGAACACTAATATATATTATTTAATAATTATTAAATATTATTTTTTTTATTTATTATTATTAATAATTATTAATAATAATAATAATTTGAGGGGGGGCCAGACCAAGAGAGATACAGAATCCCGCAGGGCAGCATGTGGCGAGCTGTTGGGCAGTAGCGACCCCACGGACCCTATCTCCCGGGAGAAATCTTGTTCCTCATCTATGGCTTGCCTTTATTGGGAACAGAGCACCCACCTCATTCTTGCTTTAATTGGCCGGCTTGAGTGGAGATTCGCAAGAGCAAACGTGCTCGGAGGAAGGAAGTATTCCAGTAAGTGCTCGTAGGGATCTTGACCATCTTCCGGGCTCTGGGATTGTTCTGAAAGCCGTAGAACGCCTCTCCACTCCTCAAGCACCTCAGGACATATTGCCCCCTTGTCGCTACGTCACTATGTGCTAGCAACAATTTTCGGGGGCCCATTATTGCGTGTGCAAGTCACCCCCTGCCATTTTTCCGTGTACATATAAAACATTGATCAGGCAGGGTCCTTCCATAGTTCCAGGTCACCGTCAACTTTAGCCACCCAAACCCATAGCCCAATTTATTTTGTTTTCATGTTCTGCAATAGTCCTGCACCAATCGGGGGTTGTCCTTGGGTGCACGTGCGTAGTTCATACAGGGGTAATCGTCGGTTGGTGCCTCAATACATAAAAATGTCTAAGGGGCCTCTGCGAGTTGGCTTCGGCCCCTCGTACGCCTTCCAAAAGTCCGGGACCCCAGGGTCCCGAGATATGTCAAAGACATTTAAAATACTATTAATAATTTAATATAATTTTTGTTTTTTTTATTCATAAGATTTTATGAATTTCTATGTAACGAATTACATGACGCGCGCTCTTAGACGTCAGCGCTTGATGTAATTCATTATGTAGATATTCATAAAATTTTATTGAGCGCTCAAAAAGCAGCGTACATGAAGGAAAACTCGGGCGCCTGTTATGACTAGGACCTTACCCCAATTAACTTAGGGACGGTGCAGTGTTTCGTCTTCCACCAATATATCTCTATTATCCGTGATTGGAAATGTTATGTTATGAAAATAAACAGCCGACATCTCAGTAGCCCCTTTCTAGCCATATTATCTTTCATACAATCGATCCATCATTGTATAATTATCACTTGCTTCAAAAACCGTGAAGGAAAACATCGTGAGGAAACCGGCATGCCTGAGAGATATTTATTGACGGCATGTGAAGCCAGGTCAGATGCCCATCATGGGCGCTTTAAAACTCTGATACCAGGTAAGTCACTAACCACACGAAAAGAAGAAGACCAAGGGGTATCGTATTACCCAGTAGTATTCAGTTGTATCCGGTTAGATTGGAAGCCAACCCCAACATAGTTGGGAAAAGGCTAGGTAAATGATATTGTTGTTCATTAACAAACTACAATCATCAATCCTTTTAAACAAACGTAATTTTTACAGTAACGTTACCTCACGATTACTGCAACAAATTCGACGACGAATAATAAGGATAATGACGGCTTCTCTCTTGATTCATCAGTCACCTTCGACTTGGCTGGTTATAATACTCTGACACCAGCCGTTCGATTCTGTAAAAATATCACCGTGAAACTTAGGTGAAGTGAGCGTGAAGTGAGCTGTCAATAGTGTTAATCCCTAGCATCCTGCCGGTCGATTATGTGGCAGTGACAGCTCACTTCACGCTCACTTCACCTAAGCTTCACGTTAATATTTTTACAGAATCGACCGACAGGTTAGTAGCTAGCTACACGAAAAAAGAAAGAATCCATCGCTTATTTGGTCTTTCTCTCCTTTTTAGGTTCCGTAGTAAACAAGGAACCCTTATAGTTTCGCCATGTCCGTCTGTCTGTCTGTCTGTCTGTCCGTCTGTCTGTCCGCGGCTTAGCTCAGAGACGGTTAGTACTAGAAAGCTGTTATTTGGCATATGTATACATATTAATCATGGCCGACAAAGTCTTAAAACAAAATCAAGAAAAATAATTTTTTTTAGGGTACCTCCCCTACACGTAAAGTGGGGATGTTTCTTTTTTCCTCATCTACCCCTTGTTGTGGGGTGTCGTTAGAAAGGTCTTTCAAAAATATTGAGAGTTTGTGAAAACCATTTTTGGATTCAGGGATCCGTTTGCGAAATATTAAGCTTTTAACTGTTTTTTTTTGTTAGAGTCAAGTGTCCCCCCCCCATTCTAGCTAAATGGTTGTACTTGGACTTGTGAAAAAATTCACAGCAGTAGTATATATAACGAAATTAAAAGGAAAACTATGAGAGCTAAGTAGGCTGTACAGGTTAACGAGAAACAATCAACCAACTTAAATTTGCAGTTTGAAAAACATGATCTCCCATACATTCCGTATGGGAGAACACGTTTTTCAACTACAATGTGAAGCTTGTTCTTGGGATAAACTCATCCCAATTACGGAACCCTTCATTGTGCGTGGTCCGACACGCACTTGGCCGGTTTTTACATTTATATCATTGCAGGAGTAGGGGAAAACGCTTTTTAATAATAACCCATACCTAGACATGTACTGTATAAAAGACGCTCAACACAACCGAGAGTCACTTGTTCTTCCCGATATGGTGATATTTTTGTACTAGACCATATCTGGGAACAAATCAAAATCTGCCTAGCCTTTTCCCAACTATGTTGGGGTCGGCTTCCAGTCTAATCGCATGCAGCTGAATACCAGTATTTTATATGAAGCCTATCTGACCTTCACAACTCAGTAATTGGGTAATACGATACCCCTTGGTAAGACTGGTTGTCAGACTTTCGGGCTTCTGACGACCCGTAACGACTGTCAAAGATCCATGAACGACAACCGGGATCAACGGCTCAACGTTTTCCGAGATATGGAGGAGTCTCGGTATGTAAAGATGGTCACCCATCCACGGACCACCCCGGCAAGCGTAGCTTAACCTGGCGGATCGACCCGTGCAGCTGTTATTACTTAGCTACAAGCTCCTCAAGACCATATCTGGAAACATTAAGGGGATATAATTAAGGTCAAAGTACTGATTGATGGTTTTTTTTTACGAAAACGAATTTTTAAATGTCATACCTTAACATTAAATGTCTTACCACAACCCCTGTACACCTGCATGCATCCATAAGCAAAAAGTTTTGCGCGCGTTACATTGCATGCTACCAGCAGTAAAAACCGATTTTTCACACCAAAAATAAAAGTCGTTCCCCAGAAATAATTTTTGCATAAGTACTTACTTATTTTACCTACTACGTACCGTCCTAGATGACGGTTTTGTCATGGGTCTTTTAACAACCTGCATAACAGGTATCACCATTCTATTTATACATATTTTAAAAAACTCGTTTTCTTATTACAAAACCTTTGCAAACCCTGCTGATATCAAGTGCCAAGATAAACTGGTAGCCTATAGGTCAGCATTTATATTAACTTGCGTAGGTGGCTACCTACACCCTGTATTACTATTGGTTCTTATAGCCGTATGACGTGCTAGAGGGGCGGACTCGCAAAAATTGGCTCGGCTTGATCCTACGCAATTGATTTTTGATATAAAACTTTTTGCTGATGTTTCCAAAAAATAATAATAATTGTTCTTAGCCTAAAGTAAGTAAGGCGCAATATTTATATTGTGCAATACGATTGGATCAGCCCTTGCACACAAACAATCCATTATTTTCACACAATAACATTGACAGCCCAGCTTCAATGTTTTTGCGTTACCAAGATCTGCGCGAAGTTATCCTACACGGTGCAATTCAATTATAGCGCAATAAAAATTAAACTCGCGCAAACTTTTGTTCAATCACTGCGCAATCTTCAATATTAACTCTAAACGGTAAAAAACATTGCACAATTCGTGATATTGTGCAATATAATTGATCTTTTAGGTCCCGCCTAAGTCACATGCATAATTTATTATTGAGTTTCATATTAAGCAGACACGATCTGCAAAAAAATTGGTTTGATTTAAATACTTTAGTAGGTATTTTAGACAACTATTTTAAAACAAAAAAAAAACAAAGAACTACTAATATCAAAATACAACAAAGCTGGATAACTATGGGTTTTCTGTACATCTCTGCATACACTTAAGAGTTGCATAGCCTCGTTTATTACGATGTGTATATTTATTAGCTGATTTTCGCGGAAAACTTGCCTTTTCATCATACTTTGCATACAATTCAAAACATTGGTATCTCTTTGAACTAATCTATTTTAAATAGAACCTACTTTTTAACATAATAGCAAATATGTCGTTGTTCCTTGACACATAAATTCGAATAGAATTGTCATTTTAAATAGCTTTAATGAAAAGGAATCTACGAGTAATTAAGGCGAAAGCGCAGGATAGCCCGCAAACTTCAAATTTTCTAACGTTTTTTGCAATTTGCAGGTCAGTATCAGATTGTATGTTGATCTTCTTATGATTCGCGGCCGCATCAAATGTATAATTATAATCACAAAAATCATCAACAAAACTCTTTAAGTTCATATTACCCATTGAATGAAATCATGACTGACAACTTAAGGCGTATGCCCCTTAAGTTTATCAACTTAAAATCATTTAATTAACATGAACACTTTCCTAAGAGCTTCTACAAAATATAGCTGTGTCTCTGCAAGCCCGTGACGTCATTGAGTGTGACGTCACAGCGACCGACCCACGCGTCGCCCGCTATTGGCTGATGTTATCTGCTTTATACCGAGACTTTGAGCGGCGAATATCGTGGTGTATGATCGAGTTTTTGATGAGGTTCCGTAGATTTTTTTAAATAATGGTGCTGCCGGAGGGATTATAGCTAAACGATAAGGTTGCGTTTACACCAGAGATGAGCGAAGATGCGTAGCGAGGAAGGTCCTTAGAACTAACCAATAACAATACTATAGTTTAGCTCAAGCTATGACAGTGAAGCAATGTTATTAGTTAGTTTCGCACACATACCTCACTACGCATTCTCGCTCACTTCTGGTGGAAACGCAGCCATGGAAATGGAGCTAAACTAATAGCGTTGTTATTGGTATAGCCGCACGGATCGATCGCAGGTTAAGCTACGATTGGTGCGTTCGGTTCGTGGATGGGTGACCATCCATTACATATCCGAGACTCCTCCGTACCTCTGAAAGCACGTTAAGCCGTTGGTCCCGGCTGTCATTCGTAAATCTTTAACAGTAGTTACGGGTAGTCTTTTGTTTCCTTGAGATCTCGAAAACTACACTGTTTAGGGTTCCGTAGTAAACAAGGAACACTTATAGTTTCGCCATGTCCGTCTGTCTGTCCGTCTGTCTGTCTGTCCGCGGCTTAGCTCAGAGACGGTTGGTACTAGAAAGCTGTAATTTGGCATATGTATACATATTAATCATGCCGACAAAGTGGTAAAATAAAATCAAGAAAAACATTTTTTTTAGGGTACCTCCCCTACACGTAAAGTGGGGATGTTTTTTTTCTTCATCTACCCCATGTTGTGGGGTATCGTTAGAAAAATATTGAGAGTTTGTTAAAACCATTTTTGGATTCAGGGATCCTTTTGCGAAATATTAAGCTTTTAACTGATTTTTTTAAGGAAAACTATGAGAGCTAAGTAGGCTGTACAGGTTAACGAGAAATAATCAACCAACTTAAATTTGCAGTTAGAAAAACATGATCTCCCATACATTTCGTATGGGAGAACACGTTTTGCAACTACAATGTTAAGTTTGTTCTTTGGATAAATTCATCCCAACTACGGAACCCTTCATTGTGCGTGGTCCGACACGTACTTGGCTGGTTTTTATTGTAGTAAGTTTTCTTTATATTTTTTATATGCGAGCCATTATATTTCTTCCTATTTAAAATAGAGCATATTCCCTAGGCAAAGAAAAACCATGACGGCTCTCCATGCAGAACTAGGTCAAAAGTGCGATGGGTTGGATATTACAAATGATGAACTAGTGTAGCCTGCTTTTCCCATTAATCCCGTTTTCAGGCTTATGGCCTTTTTACCTTCTCCATAATAAAACTAAAGAGTTGCCAGATCCAGTGCATTTTTCCACGAAACCATGTTTTCTGACTTACGTAGAGATCGTGACACTATAATAAGGTTAAGTAGCTAAGCTAAGCATTTGAGCAAACGGCAAAGGAAAATATCATGAAGAAACTGGCATATCCTAGAACCAAAAATTCGAAGACATGGGACATTCACCAATGCGCACTGGACTTGCATGGTAGATAACGGGCCAGTCCCGCTCACACAGAGGAAGCCTGCGTCCCAGCAGTGGGAACATTATAGGCTGTTTAATGCTTATGTATTTGAGAAGCCTGCATAGGTACCTTATTTTTTAACTTACAAGCATTTGCTACGAGCTACTCCGGGTCTACGAAAACCTCTACGGGCTACGGTCCCGCTACGCCGTAGCTGCTTGTTCTGTTTTAATTCATTTTGACAACTAGAGTCTTCTGCTCTCGTAATAAACGCAGTTTATATTATTCGAAGGTTTTCAACTACGCTCACGGTCCCCTAAAAAACTGGATTTAAGTATTTATACAAAGAAACGCTGACATCATTTGCTATAGTGTTGATTCGATGGGCTCTATGGAAATGTCATGTCGATTTCAAGTGTTCCGATAATATTTGGCTATGAAAGTACTATCTATTACACCAATCTGACACAGTTGGGTTCATTTTCGGAAATTCATGAAAAAATTAACAGATAATGTGATAATCGTGAAAATATGGATCCGGGGATTATGTTTTTTGAATATGATTGCGTAAACCATTTTTAAGGCCAAATTCCACTGACGTTAACAGTCTATGCGTACGTGTTACCTTTTTGTACTGTTTTTAGGGTTCCGTACTCAAAAGGTAAAAACGAAACCCTTATAGTATCACTTTGTTGTCCGTCTGTCTGTCCGTCAGTCTATCAAAATCCTTTTTCTCAGGAACGCGGGGAAGTTGAAATTAATATCAAATACGTAAGTCTACGGTCCCTTGGAGCTCTAAAAATCAAACTTCTAAATCAACGCATTTAAAAAAATCGGCCATTTATGCGACATATTTTGATACTTGCAAATAAATCAAAACCTATAGGGTACTTCCCGTTGACAAAGAATCATGAAATTTGGCAAGAAGCAAGGTCTTGCAGCACAAGTGAAGGAAAACGTCCGAAAATTTACAATTTGTAGTCCTAATTTATCACATAAAAAATATATTTTGCGATTACAAACTTACATTTGCGATTTGAGAATTGACCGTGACGTATATCGAATGGGAGAACATATTTTTCAACTACAATGTTAAGTTTGTTTTTGGGATTAATTCATCCCAACTACGGAACCCTTCATTGTGCGTGGTCCGACACGCACTTGGCCTATTTTTCTCATGGTCGCGGCGGTTGTTTGTCAAATATCCAGATATATTTTTTAATTATTATTAAATCTATCATATCAGCAATCATACATAACCGTGGTTTCATATGACAGCAGTGTGTGATTCTGGATTGAATTTATAGAAATACTAGCGACCCGCCCCTGTCCAGCGCGGTTTTTACGACTTGACAAACTACTAGATTTCTTTATCATATTTAAGTAATATGTATGGTATTTTTAAGTTTTATAAACGTTCCGGATTTTTTTTTCTTCTAAATTATGTTGTAAACCGCGTCAAAATCCATTCGATAGCTTAGAAAAACAAAGTGGTCACACAGACTGACACGAAAATCGACTTTAATTTATAATAGATTATAGTTCTAAGAACAATACATAAGTAAGACAGTTCTGTATGACCTGGTACCTAAGTAGGAAAGGCCTTTATTGCAACAGAAATCTATAGTACCTATGTTAACCAACGAAGGGCGTTCCCGTAAACCTGAAATAGTATAGCGTCCATAAAGGAAAAAATAATATAATCTAGTTTTGTTTTTTTTATATTGTTACAAGCTTTACCCGCCCCGACTTCGCACGGGTAGCACTAAACTCCACCCCTACCCTACCCTACCTACCCTACCTACCATACCTATCCTACCTACCCTACCTACCCTACCTACCCTACCTACCCTACCTACCCTACCTACCCTACCTACCCTACCTACCCTACCTACCCTACCTACCCTACCTACCCTACCTACCCTACCTACCCTACCTACCCTACCTACCCTACCTACCCTACCTACCCTACCTACCCTACCTACCCTACCTACCCTACCTACCCTACCTACCCTACCTACCCTACCTACCCTACCTACCCTACCTACCCTACCTACCCTACCTACCCTACCTACCCTACCTACCCTACCTACCCTACCTACCCTACCTACCCTACCTACCCTACCTACCCTACCTACCCTACCTACCCTACCTACCCTACCTACCCTACCTACCCTACCTACCCTACCTACCCTACCTACCCTACCTACCC
Organism: Agrochola lota; assembly: GCA_947364205.1. Taxonomy (NCBI): domain Eukaryota; kingdom Metazoa; phylum Arthropoda; class Insecta; order Lepidoptera; family Noctuidae; genus Agrochola; species Agrochola lota. Next base: position 4,263,399 of record OX376229.1, read on the forward strand.
TAATTTTCTCACCGTTTAAACCTTTCCTGGACTATGACAAACATTTCAAAACCAAAATCAGCTAAATCGGCTCAGCCGTTCTCGAGTTTTAGCGAGACAAACGAACAGTAATTGATTTTTATATATATAGATAAAATATTCACAAAAAGATTATCAAATTGATACTTAAAACAAACACTGAAGACGCATTTTTGTTATTTTTTTATGGTAATATTTTGGCAGTATATATCCGATAGGGATAGAGTGCCGCTAGCGGCACTCACTACACTGCTCTCTCGGCACTGACTACACTTAAGTTTAGCTGGCTATAAATTAACATTAGCCTCTCAAAAACAAAATAACAAGTAACAGCAACAGTAACAATGACAATGCAATGCTCAACAATCAAACTAAATAACAAATGACAACAACAATTCAATGCTTACGGCACTTTAGCCGGGACGAGGCAGCGCCACTACTATGCCGCAAATAGCGGCACTTTATCCGCCTGGGATAAAGTGCCGCTAACGGTTCTGTATACACTTCCATATTTTTTTTACTTGTTTGGACGCTATACTATTGCGGATTAGCGGGAATACCCTTCGTTAGCGAATATACTGTATACTCCTGAAACTAGGTGTATTTATTGCATTTTTACAACAAAAAAAAAATACACGAGGGAGCAAATCTTCAAATCACTACCAAAAGATATAAAAAATACACAACTATTTAAAAAAATACTAAAATGTCACATAATGAAGGGTCATAAAATAAAATAACTAATTTAAGTAATTTAATTCATTTGCCTCTAGTGTAAACGAGTTTTTAGATTTCAAACATAAAAACAACGAAAACGAGTCACCGCACGTCGACCGAGTCAACGCGCCGCACGGCGGTAGACAATACAAAACTTTTAACAATTACCTCCTTATATTCGTAATGTTAACACTAAAAGCACTTACTAATAATCCTGGACAACAAAAATCACATAATTTTTAGTATAGTATCTTTACAAATAATAAATGAATTATAAACGTAGTATTTATTCCAAAAACACAAACTTCCATCTTATTTACTCCTTTAGGCAAATAAACCATCATTCGCAAACAAAATTGCTCTCAGAAACCGAAATTACAAAAAGCTTTGATGGGGCATCTGATGGGGGCTTGATGCTTCTTAGTAACCGATTTCCCTTGGGCCCCATAACCTCTAAGGGAACTAGTCCACAGAAATACGTTTAAAATTACGTTGAGATTTTTACAAATAGGTCAAATGCTCTTTGAGACTGCGGTGATTAAGCCAACCCATGAATTAGGTTATTTGTTGCAGCTATCCATGAAAATAGGTTAAAGTGTATCTTCTATATACTATATATACGAGTATGTCTATACTAGTAAGAAAGCTGAAAAGTTTGTTTGTTTGTTATAACGCGCTACTTCACTGGAACTAGTAGTCGGATTTGAAAAATTATTTTTGCACTTCATACTCCAATTCTTTAGGAATGCTATAGATTTATTTCCCACCCCTCTAGGACTCGTAGGAGCTGAAAAAAAGAAAAAAAAAGTCAGAAAGAACGTTAAGCCAAAACGAAGTAAGAGCGCGGGCGAATAGGTGCGATGCGAGGCGATGAGTCGGGGGAACAAGAAACTAGTTTTAAATAAGCCTGCTAAAAACACACGCGTCTTGCCCCACAGTTTTTTGGTGATTTTAGATAGTCAGGCCGAGATATATGAACGTTACTTAGCAGATGCTTTGACTTGTTCCCGTCCCTATCTTGCACTGGAAGTTTGACAGTTGTGCGACAGTGACAGGAATAACGCTTAGTTCAAGTACGAACTGCGATTGGTAGTCATCGCCTGAGATATGTGAGCGGTGAGACGGGGGAGGTAGACAATGGCCAAGCTAACTCAGTCTGCCAATGTTGTCAATGGCGCCCTCCCCCGTCCCACCGCTCACATACCTCAAGCGGTGACTACCAGTCGCGCGCGGACTATAAGTAACGCCGGTATTGATTTGAAAACTCTTACGTCTTACTGTTATTTCAGCGTCTCTCTGCAAACTGCAGTACAGCAATCTAATGAAAAAAAGAAAATGTACAGCAGTACTTTACCCAAATCTTTAAAAGCTCATTCATCATTTCAGCCGAAAGACGTCCACTGCTGGACGTATACCTCCTAGCACTGCCACTTCGACCGGTTCTGTGTTACCCGCATCCAGTGGATTCTTGTGGCCTTACAAGGTCATCGGTCCACTTTGTGAGAGGCCTTCCAATTCTACGTCTTCCGGTACGTGGTCGCCACTCCAGAACGTTTCGGCCCCATGGGCCATCTATTCTGCAAGCAATGTGCCTTGCCCATTGCCACGTAAGTCTGGCAATTCTTCGGGCGACGTCGGACTAAAAGCTCAACAGTTGTAATATTCGTCTCCATCGGGAAGAAGAAACTTTGACTACAAATAACCCAGAGGTAAAATATTTCACGCCTAGAGGGCTTTCCATATCAAATAACTTACGATGCCATTGGCGAATATTTGCAATCATAATCTATTATTACTTTACTATTGCCAAAGGAAGAAAAATTTATAACAGCGATGAATGATTTTTCCGTGATCATCAAGAAACCTAACAAGACACCTCAGATACTTTTGGGACTAGAATCAATTCTATTTACTTGTAAATTTTGACACACATGAATCCAACCCTTTATTCATTGTTGTTTAACAGTAGGTACATATAGTTGCCCGGAGTCTTGTTCCCGATCGATGGCAATAACATCACCCTCTATTACATAGGACTTTTATAACATAACTGGTAAAACGTGGATCCTCGGTAAATAATCCTTATATATATAATATATTATATTATAAATGTGTAAGTTTGTATGTCTGGATGTTTGTTACTCAATCACACAAAAATGGCAGAACGGATTTGTATGAAATTTGGCACACAGATGGTTTATAACCTGGATTAACACAGGATACTTTTCATCCCGGTAGTGCGGGATAATTTCCGATCTCCACGCGGGCGAAGCCGCGGACGAAGGCTAGTCTTTATTAAATAAAAGATCGTTCTCACAGTATTTTATTACAACTCCTACTATACCGAAAGAGAGGTTGTTTAGATTTAAATTCTAGTGACTAAAACGGCAGGATTAAAAAAGCTCAGTTTACACTACCTACGCTTAACGTTCATAACCCAGATTAAAGTTGCGTACCAGTTTGTAATCTTGCCACGCTGGTTATAAATATCACTTAGAAGAATTCTAAGTGATATATACAACATACAGTTAGCATTGCAAGTTGGAAGTTGCAATGTTATCTCAAGTAAGTGGGCAGAATTGCAAAGTTGTTCGTCTTGTATTTTATTTTCCTTTATGTTATAATAATAAATAATAATAATAATAAGAATTTATTGCATAAAACAAAGTCACATTGCACTGCATACATTCGGTTGACGTTTTCAATACAACTTTAGCGTAGGAAATTCAACTCTATCCCTTAAACTAGGTCAGGCCTGTATCTTAAGAGATAGGGTTCAGCCATTATGTGGACTAAGTTATTATATTTATTAAAAGACAACAACAAGTTAAACCAGTGACGATGTGGTACCTAAAAATGTGCATTAATGCATTTATTGTGTTATTAATCTTAAGTTTAAGACCATGCCATAATTTTGAACCTATTTCTGAGAATGCTGGTCGACTGTGTAAGTCCGAGGCTATTGTTACCTGGGTTCGATTTCCGGTTCGGGAAAGTGTTATTGGGTTTTTCCATCTGGAATATCTCAGCAGCAGCCCGGAGTCTGGATTTATGCCCGGTTGATAGCAATAGGCTCGCCCCCTATTCCATGGGACTTAAACAAAACTGTCGAAATGTGGGTGTACTATTATGTAAGTAAACCTATGCCTAACCCTTCGGGGAGACAAAGCGTCATGTTACGTTCCTGTATGTGTATCCAGAAAAATATGCTCTTGTTCTGGTTCCATGTTCGTTTGGATAAAAGTTCTGATATAACGTACTATCGGTTTGAGGCTATATACTATTGTATAGTTAGTTTACGTGAAACTAGAAACAAACTGATCCTTACTGAAATCAGGAAAACTTTAAGTCATTTTGAGCAGTACAAATTGGTCCAAATATGGCCAGTTTAATCTTTGAAGAACAGTTAACAGCGCCAGTAACAAGTAACAAACTGATACCAAGAAAGAAACCATGTTGAGTCAAGTTGAAAATAATATCCTTTCCAGATAACTTACTTATTTCTTATCGTTACGCATCGCTGAGTCGGCGGAGTGAGCACGAATTCAAGTGATACCAACATCTCTCAATAAGCACAAGTTACCGAGGTGTGACTTAAATGTGAACGGCTTTTCCCGTGACGGCACAAGCTAGAGAAGAATTGTTTATTTTGTGGGAGCAGATAATATAATCAACCAAATAGCCCAGGGTCTCCCGGGCTTAGAGGATATTTTCAACACCCACCAAACGTGGCTAAATAATAACAGCCGCACGGGTCGATCGATCAGGTTAAGCTACGCCAGCCGCTGTCGGACGTGGATGGGTCATTTTTATATGCCTAGACCCGTCCGTGTATGGGAAAGCATGTTAAGCCGTAGGTCCCAGCTGTCATTCTTGGATTTTTGACAGTTTTACGGGTCTTTTTATTAATTTAAATTAATTTATCTGTTGTTGCTCTCTTTTTAAAATTCTTTTTACCTACTGTGGTATAGTAATATATTTTTTTATTTTTAGATGCATCGTCTTCACATATAATTATATAACTTATGTACCTACATATACAAAATATTGTAAAACATTTTAAAAGAGTAACGGTGGAGTTTCTTGCCCATTCTTCTCCATATGAAAACTACCTTTTGGAAGGGGCGACTGGAATCAATTCAATTTTTTTTGTAATTTTTGACGTTCAAAAGTGCCTTGCCTATTTGAAATAAATGATTTGACTTTGACTTTGACTTTGTTCGTCAGAAACCCGAAAGTCTAACAACCAGATTTACCAATGTTGTTCATTAACAAACTACAATAATCAATACTTTTAGCAAACGTAATTATTTCAGTAAAGTCACCTCACGATTACTGCAACAAATTGGACGACGAATATTAAGGATCATAAAAGCTTCCCTCGGTATCCATCAGTCACCTTCCAACCTGCACACAATACAAGACCGTAATGTCGTCTTTACTTTACAGGGTAGCAGAATCTCAACACATTTTAAATATTTATAAGTAAAATACCTTTGAAAAACACTTCGATGCTTTCGATGGCCAACGCAAAAATGGTTTATTTTCAGTACTAAACATTTTTACGCTTTTTTGTCTAAAGAAACCTAAATTAAAGGCAAATAATGTGCATCCTCTGTATCTTTATTTCGTAGTTTACGTTGCTTTGATCAGCTCTTAGCAATACCAGGTAGTAGGTAAGTAAACAAACGTACTTAAGTGTATAAGCTTAGCTATCTCCTAACGATATACGAGTATCCCAGTTGACGATCAAAACTAACAAGCTTTCTATGAAGTGCAGGTTTATTTAACACTAGCGCACTTCTGTCCGCGCTTGTTTTGCTCGGCTTCTAAGGGTCGTAGAGTGATGTCAAATATCCTATAGCCTTCCTCAAGAATTGGGCTATCAAGTGCAATCATTTTTCAAATTCAACAGTTTCAGAGATTGGCGCGTTAAAACAAACAAACTCTTCAGCTTTATTATTAGTATTAGTATATATTTATATACACGGTGGAATTTTTAAACCTCACCTGGAGGGAAAGTACTCTCAATACTAGAGATAGCAAATTTTACTCAAAGGGAAGATTCCTTTATTTTTTTAACGAAAAACGCTTTCAAAGATTTTTGAAAGTTCGCTTCCCACACTCGGGAATCGGAAATCGAATCCGAAATAATAACATCCTGTATTTTTATGGGATCAATCGATAGAGTCAATCATAAGGATCACATCTCTCTAACAAAGCTTGATAAATTAAATGAAAGGAAAACCATAAAATTTTAAAGGCTCAAACGGCGACCGAGCTCTGCTCTGGTGAAAATAGAGGATGCTTGTTTAATCGGCGAATTTCATCCATAATTCATTTAAATGTTAGGTTTAAATGTTAGGCTTTAGGATGTGAAGACTTGTAGTCTTCACATATAAATAACAGAGTTATTGTCTGTCAGTCACATTTTCAAGTTCTTAGTCTGTTTTGTTTAGCTGTAAGTCTTCCAAAGGAAATAAATAAATAAATATCTCAATTAGAAACACTGGGCGCCCCGAGTATCGAGCCAGAACTCCATGCTCAGGAGTTACGCTTGCAACTACTAAACCAAAGAGACAGTAGGTATGGATTGGTTTCCGTACCTAAAGAAAATGAGGGATATAACCTAGTGGTAATATCCCCCATTTTGACTTTTATTTACGAATATAAATTAAATAATATAGAAAAATCGTCGAGGAGCTCGTGTCTAAGTAATAACTGCTGCACGGGTCGATCCATCAGGTTAAGCTACGCTTGCCGGGGTTGGTCTGTGGATGGGTGACCATCTTTACATACCGAGAATCCTCCGTGCCTCGGATAGCACGTTAAGCTATTGGCCCCGGCTGTCATTCGTGGGTCTTTGACAGTCGTTACGGGTCGTCAGAAGACAGAAAGTCTGACAACCAGGAGTATCGTATTATCCAGTTACTGGGTTGTGGAGGTCAGATAGACAGTCGCTCCATGTAAAATACTGGTATCCAGCTGCATCCGGTTAGACTGGAAGCCGACCCCGATATAGTCGGGAAAAGGCTAGGCAGATTGATTGAATATAGAAATAACGTATAATAAATATATTATAATGACCTCCTATATGTAACTCGATCGTTAGCGTAGATGATCAGCAGATAATTTAAGGAGACACTCGAAAATTACCTGGTTGCTAGACAACCTTCTTGATTTAGTTTAGCCCCTGAAATGTTAGGGCCTTGTTATCTATACCGAGAACTATTTAGTCATTGATGACAATAAACTCGCCCCCTAATACATGGAACTTGAACTAAGTTAAATTATACATGACGTAAGGTAATGTAGCGGTATACCTCCATTATAAGCACATAGATGATTTTTATTTAATGTGGGTTGTGTTATACATAGGTCGGACTGCGTCAGCCTAATGTTTTTTTTTGTTTTCGGGGTGAATCCTTCAAAAGGCTCGGAGGGCTTTGGGGATAAGACCGGGGAGTGTGGGATTACCTCACTAAAACCTCCCCGGTAGTCACCATCATTTGACATACGTCATATAATGAGATTTATTTTGATTTAAATCATTAAAAAATAGTTACATCACGGTGTGCAAGGATATAAAGGTTATTCTCTCCGTTCCAGAGATAAAAGCATTAGCTCCATACATTTTTTATGCAAAATATATATAAGTTGCTAATTTGCCTACCAGATTGTACCTATCCTATGATATACTAATGCATAATATTGGCTATTAAAAGCCATTTTAAGCAAAAATCCGACACTTTAAAATTTTAGCTCCTATTTCTTCGAGAGCTTTTTTTCGATCCACATTGTGCCGTTTCAATCATAATGGGTCCTCAAGCTACAGGGGCACCCCGACGTGTGTAAGCAAAAATTTGCTATCCAATACCTCAAGTTGTTATTGATGAAAGGAGGTAATGAAAATAATATGTAAACTATCTTATTTTGTTTATGGCTTACAAACGCTTCAGATACAGGCGCGGGGCAATTCTCAAACTCTTGAATGATGACAAATGATTTTTAGGGTTCCGTAGTAAACAAGGAACCCTTATAGTTTCGCCATGTCCGTCTGTCTGTCTGTCTGTCCGTCTGTCCGCGGGTTAGCTCAGAGACGGTTTGTACTAGTAAGCTGTAATTTGGCATATGTATACATATTAATCATGCCGACAAAGTGGTAAAATAAAATAATAAAAAATTTTTTTAGGGTACCTCCCCTACACGTAAAGTGGGGATGTTTATTTTTTCTTGTCTACCCCATGTTGTGGGGTGTCGTTAGAAAGGTCGTTCAAAAATATTATGAGTCTGTGAAAACCATTTTTAGATTCAGGGATCCGTTTGCGAAATATTAAGCTTTTAACTGATATTTTTTGTTAGAGTCAAGTGTGTCCCCCCCCTTCTACCTAAATGGTTGTACTTGGACTTGTGAAAAAATTCACAGCAGTAGTATATATAACGAAATTAAAAAGAAAACTATCAGAGGTAAGTAGGCTGTACAGGTTAACGAGTAATGATCGACCAATTTAAATTTGCGGTTTGAAAAATATGATCTCCCATACATTCCGTATGGGAGAACACGTTTTTCAACTACAATATGAAGCTTGTTCTTGGGATAAACTCATCCCAACTACGGAACCCTTCATTGTGCGTGGTCCGACACGCACTTGGCCGGTTTTTACATTTATGTCATTGCAGGAGTAGGGGAAAACGCTTTTTAATAATAACACTACACTTACAAATCAGAAATTTCACTCATTTTCTTCATTCATGTTGCTGCTGCGTTCGCGTATTTTTTACTGAATTATTTTTTTTTTTTTTTAAAGGATTGTTTTTTTGTGAGTTTTTTTGTATGTTCATCGACATTTTCGTCAATTATGGATCGATTTTTTTCTAATAAAAAAAATATTTTAAAGTTGGTCTACACATTGACGAAAATATCGATGAACATTGTAAACAAAAAACAGACGAACATAGAACGTCCTCCTTTTTTAAAGTCGATTTTGCATGATAAGTACAACACGAAAGTTTCACGAAAGTCAACACGGTTTTTTCTAAAATTAATGCATAATTCAGTAGTTCTTAGGCATACAAAATACGCCCATGCATATAACCATTCACTTCACACAGAAAATCTGACCTATCCGAGTCAGGATGCTGTAATTTTCGAACTCGCTACGCTCGGTCTTGCATTCTCTTAGTAAAATGATGAAGACAACTTAACCTATCTGAGTCAGGATGCTCCAATTTTCTAACTAGCAAGAACTTCTTGTATGAGAACTCCACACTTCATTAAAGTTCCCTAGCCACCTTTTGTGACACCCACGATTTCCAGGGAAGTGAATAAATAATCAAGAATCCCTTTTCCTGGTGCGTGGGATCGTAACGCCTACGAGTTTTACAAGTAGATGCAACTTTAATTTATAAAATAAATGATAGAACAAACAAAAGTTTTTACCCGACTGCCCCAGAAGGAGGGTAATGTTTTTAGAGAGTATGTATGTATGTCTATTTCTTTGGCACGCTCTGTAGCCTAAACGGCTTGATTGATTTTTACATAATGAGGTGTCGTTAGATTCGTCCTAATTATGGGAGTGGCATAGGCTATATAATATTTATATATTGTATCTGCAAACACAAAAAAAGGGTAAGGTTTTTTTTTTAAATAAATTACAACAATATTGGTATCAAATAAAAGCTAGTAATGAGTCAATTCCGAATATACAAGCACAAACAAACAAACAAAAGTTACACCATATTTCAGGTTATTGGCCTGCAATACCAAAATTCTATAGATTTTATTAATAGTATTTGTCGTTTCAAAAAAAAAAGTGATGTGTTTTGCAGTTCGGTTTTATTAATTTTTTCATAAATTGTTTTGTGTGTAACTTTTATTTAATTTAATGTTCCATCGAGTGTTTCATATAATTTACCTGTTTAAGCTGCCTTAATATTTTTTTATCTGGGTGTTAAACGGAGATTTTAGAGTGCAAATATTTTTGTAAAAGTTACTTTTCATATAGAGAAGGAGATTGTTTTGACTGTTATATCCCGGATAGGGATTTATGTAAGTTCGTGGTTCTGTTAAGTAAAGTACATTTTTTCAATATTCTCTATGACCTCCTAACGTTTTTGATGATAACACTCTTATTGATAGCAAAAGTAGAAGTACCTAAATTTGTAATGATTAAAAATCTTCAAAACATTATGAATGCATTAAGTTTAACTCACAGTTGTTACTACAGCAAGCTGTTGCATTTTCTTCAAGAAAACGCCATCTTTTCTTACCTTCTAAAACTTATGGTAAAAAATATACTAAAAACATAATTTAAAATATTACTAGAATCGACGAACACACGTAAACTTAAATACATTTTGAAAACCTAACACAAAATTACTGTTTAGAAGTAAGTATTATTGAAAGATTTCCTCAATCACTTTACCGACACCAATTGATTTATAGCTAATCTCAAATGTTGATTAATTCTTAATATCTCATTAAAAACAAACTCACTTCACATTCACTTGACCAGTACTTTGCTATAGGTATAATCCTTTTATCATGACCAAAAATTATCAACATTAGTGTTTACTTGTATTTTCTCAAATGTTGGCAGTTTTCATGGATGTTAAAAGTTAAACAAGCTTTTAACCCTTACCATTATTGATATAAACTAATCCCAAACATATTAATAATCTCCATAAAGTTACCATAAAACAGGCTCACCATACCATAAAAATAATACTTCTAATTCACTTGACCAGTACCTTCCTATAGGTTTAATCCCGCCCGCCCGACGACCACTCATTGGTCCGTGAACGCTTATAAAAGCCTGCCACATAAGTTTGGCGCACAGTTCCAAGCGAGCGCGCTCAAGGCACGCCGCATTTCTCCGCGTGTGCGTTGTTCCTTACGAGTCTTCGAGATTTTCAGGTAAGTTTTGAAACTTGTTTTTTCAGGATATTTTTTATGTTTGTTCAGATTCGGGTTACTGGCGTGTTTTTTGTTAATGAAAAGTAGATACGGTCAGGATATTGTTAGAAATTGGCGCTTAGTATTTTACTCAAATAGTGCTACGTATAAAATGGAAAACTATAACTTGATTTCATTTTTTCGTATAGAAAAAGGGATACTTACTTACTTCTTAACTTAGTAACTTTTTCCATGGATTTTATTTGGTGTATATGGATAAAAACTCCGGTGCTTTTCAGAGAACTGTTTTTCACAGTAAATGTAAAAATATAAAAAAATAGATAATCGAATAAAATGCCGTTCTAGAAAGAAACAATTTTCTTTTTAATTAAAATATTTCAGTACTGGTACAGGTACTCTTCTATCCTAATTTAAAATCAATGCAAGTGTTGTTGAAACTTGGAACAGGAAGCTCAAAATTATTATGTACACTCAATTTTGCACTCAGAATATCCAAGTACATAGTTAGACACATACGCAAATCATTCCATTACTACCTACGAAAACTAACAAGCTTATGTATGAATTACCCTGAGATATATAGCAAGGGGCTATTATTCTTAACACAAGACCACCTTCTTGTACCAATTGTATAGATTAAACTTCCTACGTTTTAACAGTAAAGTTTATATGAATTCTATATAAATAAAAGATTCCAACGATCTGAGAAACTCTTTCTTATTTTGATATCGGTAAAAAAAAAACGGCCAGACAGAAATGGCAATTTTTTTGTTTTAAAATATTCGTAATACTCCAAATTAGGTTTTTAAGGAAAGGAAAATTTGAAAAGTTGCTCGGAAATATGGAAAAATCGGGAAAATCGTAACGTCCTTTTTTCTAAGGGATTTTGTGTGAATGATTGAAATTTGAATAGGATACGGCTGTCGGTTCGGCTATTAAAAATATTTATTTAAATATTATTTAAAAAACCGACGCATAATAGAGACAAAAATTTGCTGTATATATTTCAAACTAATGTAAACGACATAAGTCTGGAATAGTTTTGTCATATTTTAAGTTTGTTGAAAAATATTAGTGATCGTTACCCAAGAGAAGTTAATATTTACATAAGTAGAAACCACTTTTATTTCACGTTCGAATTGAATGTCACTCATACTCAAATTAAAATAATTATTTAATATTATTATCAATAAATCCTAGGGGCAACTGGTAATCCCGCTTTATTGTATGTTATTAGGACTGATTTTAGTTACAACAAAAACGATTCATCAGGGGAAAATCACCAAAAAAAAATTTTTTACTGAAACAAAAAACAAAATAAATCAAATAGATAATATTTAACTTTTGTAATTCAAATCAAAATAGTTTATTCAAGCATAAAATGTGTATGGTAGGTAATTCATTGAAGGCAAAACTTTAACCTACACCTTTTAATTTAAACAAACAAAAGAGGAATATTTTGTAATAATAACGAGCGTTAAAGTTTTTGTGGTATTCAAAAAGCTATGTTAAAGTTCTTGATAAATATTGGGACAACCAATTTTCAATCTATCGCGTTGTCCCGACAGGGATCATAGGAAAACAATTGAATATCGAAATTCGTTAAGATAATCTTTTAAAAACAAGCTTTTGGCTGCCTGTCCACTGGAGCGGAGAGGAGAGGAGCGGAGTAGCGGTGTGCCAATATTAACCAATGGAATTGCATAAAACCTCCGCTCCGCTTCAGTGGACAGGGATTGGCGAACTAGTTTAAAAATTCATACAAAACCGGGAAGCGGAGCGGGGAAACGGAGCGGAGAAGTGGAGCGGGGAACCGGAGCGGGGAATTATTACTCATCGCGTGAACTCGGGCTAGCTCTGCACAGTCCGCAACACTGCTCCGCTACCTCGCTCCGCTACCTCGCTCCGCTACCTCGCTCCGCTACCTCGCTCCGCACATTCCGTAACTCTGCTCCGCTACCTCGCTCCGCATCAATGGACAGACACTGTCCGCAACTTCGCTCCACTCCGCTGCCATTCTCCTCTCCGCTGCCTCGCTCCGCTTCAATGGACAGGCAGCCTTAGCATGGAATAATTTCTTACGTAAGTGGATTTTGTAAGAGAAGATTCACATAACATAACATCACGCCCGTATTCCGTGTGGTGCATAATATTTATTAAAATTCAATACTTTGTTAACTTTAATTTCGGAAGTCGGTGTCTTGGGTTTTGAATTTTTGTTTTTTGCCACCGACTTCCGAAATTAAAGTTATTTTTCACTTTGAAGTGTTTTTTTTGGAAGTCGATTGTTTTTTTTGGAAAAAGTTTTTATTTTTCACTTTTTAGTTGTGGTACCTACCCCACACAAATTCGAATACCAGTACCTGCTATGTAAATAACAGTCACAGGAAGTAATCATCATATCATCCACATATACTAAGTGGGAAAAATACCTACGTATTATTGAAGCTTACTCAAAACCTATCCAAGCAAAGTTAATAAAATTTATATGGGACCAATCCGGGAGCATACCCTTTCAAACAAAAAAATAATTTTCAAAATCAGTCGACAATTGTCGGTTAATAAGATCGTAAACTCGTAAGACGCCATGTCTTACGAGTTGTAGATCGTCCTTTCAAACAGGCGGCATTTTTAGTTAGGACAATAGAGTTTATTTTCTCCCACTGTTGGGCAAAGGTCTCTCCCATACTATTCCAATATTTTTTATGTCGTGCCTCCTCCACCCAATCGGTAAGAAACGATTTCTAATCTTATGCTAGCGTTTCTGAGGCCTGCCTCGGTGATGAAGCCCGTCTTCAGGTATCTGTCTGTCTGTGAAATACACTTCAGTTTGTGTAATTTATTTCATCACCACTGCTCTAAAAATGGTGAAGGAAAACATCGTGAGGAATCCAGCATGACCTGGAACAAAAAAATCAATGACATGTGATATCCACCAATACGCATCGAATTTCATCTTTCTTCTCACAGAGAGGTCTGTGTACCAGAGAGATAAAAATTTTAACTCATTATGAAGCTTTTATGTAGCTGGCTGGTTGGTTTTTGCCTGTCATCTGGAGTGTGCATCCATACATTATTATAAATTAAAGTCGCCCTGTGTGACCGCGTTGTTCTAAACTACGCACCGGAATTTGATGCGGTTTTCACTTTATTTAGAAAAAAAAATCCGGAAGGTTTATGTGTATAACAATTAATATTAAACTTACATTTTAGTAAAGAAATCTCGATGTTTTTTTAAGTTGTAACTACCGTGCGAAGCAGGAACGGGTCGCTTTAGTGTTGGATAAAATTAAACCAAAATGATAATAATAGGACTGTTGTATTAACGATAGCTACGTAACATCTTATTCAGGCCATTGGTACGCAAATACTTAAATATATGATTTAAAAAGTATAATTGTTTTCGTACATTCTGTTTAGCCGCGGCCACGGTTTCAAACTTGTACGTTTTTAATAAAAAGTAATAAAACTTTGTGATTAGTTACAATTCTGAAATAATTTCGGAGAACAAAGAAAATGCGAACCAATCTGTTCTTTGATTACAGATTATAAAGGCCCTTGGTTTTTTATAATCCAATACCTACAAAATTGTGCTTATGCTAGGTTTTTCTAGTATTAATGACCTATTAGAAAAATAAATAAGTAGAAACTTATACCTAATTAATTAATAAAATAAAAATATAATATCCTAACTTAACTAAAACTATTAACAAAATAAAAATTCCATCGAAAAAAAAAAACGTAAGAAACTTGAAGAAGCAAAAACTGTTGCATTTAATTCTATACCTCTCTCGGCTTGTCAAAACTTTACTTCTGTTTACACGTCTGATAATTTTGAAGGCAAATAACAAGAAAAAGCCTTTAAGAAAGTTTTTTTTAATTTAAAAAAATCTACTTTTCCTAACGCACTGTTATTGGCACAATTTCTCAGGCGGCGATTCGATAATTGAACGAGAAATTGGGAGTGAAATTTCAAGAACGCGTCACATTTAGAGGCCTATGCACACCACGTTTTTTAAACGCGCCGTCGACGCGCGTTTGTAGCGATACAGACGCGTTACGCACGCAAGTCAGACGCAGCCTGTAGACCTTTGCACACCTGTCTGTAGGATAAAAGCGCGCCGTCGACGCGCGTTTTTAAAACGCGTGTCGACGGCGCTTAGACACATTTCGATACACGTGAAAGACGTAAGATATATCTCTCTCTGTCCCTCACACTAAATCTCTCTTATTCTTTATTTTTTAAGTAGTTCCACTACTAGTGGAAGTGCACAATGTTTTTGGGTTATTATTTCCCACCCTGAAAATATCAGAAACCAATACTTATCTGGTTTAATTAGTAAACGTTTTGAAGAACTTTCCGAAGTTGTAAGAAAGGGTTTCTTAGTATATAAAAAAAGCCTCGAGAAAATTATAAATGTTTGTGAAATACAAATAATTGGTTTAAATTTCAGAATATTTATATTTTTTATATATTAATATGAAACTCACCGCCTCGTTGGACCAGTGGTCACAAGCGCTACTGCTAAGCGAGAGATTCTGGATTTGATTCACGGGTCGAGCAATGTGTCATTAGGTTTTTCCGTAAGGAATTTCTCAGTAGCAGCCTGGTAAACAACAAATTCAGAATATTTGTGCCCGGTTGATGGCAATAGGCTCGCCCCTTATATAACATGGGACTTAAAAATAATTTTCGAAATGTGGGTGTGCTATTGGTATATCTCAGCCTAACCAGGCAGGGTTTTATTATGTTAAGAAAATGATATTAAGAAAATGTAAGGAAGGAAAGTAGGAAATTCGAAGAAACCAGAAAGCCGTATATTTCCTCTTAATAAATTAAGACAACCAAAATCTCTATGAAAATATTCTGAAGCCTTTCTTACTATTTATGAAGGATTAAAATGGTACCAAGAGGTATTAAAATAACTATTTAAATTATTGTGGACTCAGCGATCATTGTGCCGATAATCGTATCAGCCAATGGTTTAATTGCCAAGAGCCTCGACCAACACCTCAGGAGGCTCTCGTTGGGCCGCTGGATCAGCGGCTTGATTCAGAGAGCGGTACTCTTGGACACGGCTCGCATTGTCAGGAGGTTCCTCTCTCTGGAGCCCTGACCGCCGGTAGCTTGGACCCTGTTCCCGATACCGGTGGGCTACTATTTTTTATATTTTTAAATGTTTTTATATTATTTTATTCTAATATTTAAAAATATAATTTATATGTATATAGTTGAATAAAGGAAATTTAAATTGCATAATTTGAGATCATATTGAAACGTTCAACATCAAATAATTTTCTAAGGCCCGTTTTCACTGACAACTAAGTGACACCTAAATAAATCCCTAGATAAAAGTGGTCTTGTGGACTGTGCGCGCTTCCCCGGCTTTCTGTTACATAATTCTGTCCCTTTTCACGTAATCACCACACCTTGCAGGAAAGCGAGAGGAAAGATGTTAAATATCAAATGTTACAATTCGCAAAAGTGGCTAACGCCTGTGATGTAGAAAACGAATGTTTTGAAATTACTTCACCACAGGGTGGCCGATTTGGAAGTATACAACTTTAAATTAAGATTATTTTTGATTACTAACGAAAAAACCAGATATTTTTCTATATAAAGAGATTATTAAGGCTTGGCAATTTTATAAGGTTAATGAGATCTGCCTAATCTCTTCCTTTTTGATATTTAAAAATGCGATCTCTTCTCATTGTATTTTTCATTAAATTTTCGCTTACTTTATTAGGTTTCCCACTAACAAAGTTACAAATATTCTGCTTTTCTTATTCAAGATTGACCACGACTTGTCCCTTTAGATAACCCCACAGTAAAAAAAGTCAGGCTTGTCGCGAAATCTTCAGTGATCAAAATGGTATTCGGTACTCTTGGTGATTTGTTCGAAAATTTATTCGTTTAAGAGCCCATAGTACCTCAGCTCAAGTTCACTTTTCGCCTCGCTCGTACAATACTGCTCGCGGACTGAGTGAGAGCGAGACTGAGTGGGGAGCTCGCAGCTCCAAGATGCCTATAGATAGGTAATTTCTTTATACAGCGAAAGTAATGGTAATTTAAAAAAAATTGTATCTGCCTTATAGTTATTTCAGTTATTATGCAAAGTTTCATGATCTAATTTGAAGTATTTTTTTTAATACCAGCGTTTTATTGTTCGGTTTGGAGGTAACTTTTGATTTATTTTCATCGAGAACATTCTATGGAATCGCGTTTTTCATCAAAAGTAGTACATACTTAAAATTTGTCCTCAACTATAACATTTAAAATTAATGCTACAGTATTTGCGATATAACGTAGGATCGTGCTAAGCAATTTGAGATAGTATAGGCCCTTAAGAACTTCAGGATATAATTACTGAAAGTATTGCGGTGGTTATGGTGTTAAAGATTGTGCATAACGAATTTGCCGCATTTAACTAAATAATAGACATCAAATCAGAATGGGGGCTAATTAATATCGTATATATCCGAATTGGCCACCCTATATTTATTTATAGTACCCACAACCAAGCCATCTGATACCATCGCCTTTCATGTTTTTGCTATAAATACCTTGATCTTATTGAATTGAAATTCTATAATGTTCACAAATTGGTGTCGGTTGAACATTATAATTACGAGGAATTTAATCTATTATGTATCTATCAAGTATAATGTCAATAATTGACGGATAGCTATAGCAACCACGAATGGATAAACAAAGGGTAGAGGGAGTGACGATCTCCGCAGGGTGGTTGGTAGATATCGGGCCCTATCCGAATACCAGCGCTGCGACATTTATTTTTAAGTGACTTGAGATGATGATGCTGAGATAGGAGCCTTTTGGCCTCGTACATGATTTTCTGCTTTTATTATAATTTTACTATTTTTTTTAATTTATGTTTCTATGAGTGTGTTTTAGTTTAATTTGGGATTTCCTGTGCGACTCTCAATAAATACCTTTTCTTTCTTTCTTTCTTTCTTTCTTTCTAGATGATAGATAAGCGAAGGATTGAGTTAAATGGCATGTGAACATTGGACATTAGATAGAAATAGTGTTTATTGGCTGATTGATGATAAATATATATATTTCATTTATTGCGGATCACATAAAACAGTAAAATACAGCCAGTAACAACGACTTAAAAACGAACGAACGACTGGCACGTGTCTCCGCATCCAGTGCCTAATAAAGTTGCTGTCCACCTAGTCGAACAATTTTTTTGGGATTAGCCATAAATACTTGAAAATAAAACTTCTTTTTTTACAGAAACTGTTAGTGTTACCAGTAAATATTAGATTCACGCTGATTACATGGCATAAAAGCC
Organism: Agrochola lota; assembly: GCA_947364205.1. NCBI lineage: Eukaryota > Metazoa > Arthropoda > Insecta > Lepidoptera > Noctuidae > Agrochola > Agrochola lota. The sequence goes on from OX376229.1 coordinate 4,281,369, forward strand.
CAAAACACACAAAATAACAAAGCCTCAAGTATGCCTAAAGCAAATGTATGATAATTTTAATAGAAGCTATAACAATTAAAAAAATACAAATCCGTTCAAATCTAACATTGATGATTTCAGGGAATAAATTCATTTTAAAACTGTACGATCTATTTCTGCATTGAGATAAAAATACGAGAACACAACCACAGTTACCAAAATTAGATAAAATAAAACTGGTTTCTAATTTAATTGTATTTTTTATTTTATTATATGACATTGATTTTACTGTAAATATGGGAGCACCATGTATCTATCACATAATTAATTTATCTGTCGTTGTTTCATTTTTAATTCTTTTTAGCTATTGTGGCATAGTCATTTTATTCTAGGTGCATCGTCTTCACATATAATTATATGACTAATGTGCCTATTCAAAATATTGTAAAACATTTTAAAAGAGTACTTAACGGTGTAGTTTCTTGCCCATTCTTCTCCCTACGAAAACTACCTTTTGGAAGGGGCGACTAGAATCAATAATTTTATTTTTGTACTTTTTGACGTTCAAAAGTGCCTTATATGGGCCTATTCGAAATAAATGATTTGACTTCAGTGATAATATAGCATTCTACTGGAGTAAGATTTTTTTAAATCGGTCCAGTAGTTTTTGAGTTTATTCATTACGAACAAAAATACAAATACAGTAGAATCCGTTTATTATGACTCCGCCTATGTTGACCAACCGCCTATTATGACGAAATTATACTACGAAGTTTGGTTTTCATATAAAATTCTTTATAACAAAGTCGTATAAAATGACTTCATGACTTCGCTTACAGTGACATATCGCTTATTATGACCCATTTTTAATAAAAAATTGTCAGTTTTTGACAGTTTTCTTGAGTAAAAAATGAAAAATATACATACATGTATTACGTGCAATTTTTGTTTTGATTTAATATTGTTTCTCTATTAAAATAAGTATTTACTTAAAAAAAAGAAGGTTGTTTTTTTTTTCACAAAAATGTTTTGTATGACGTCCGCTTAGTATGACGTGTATGTCAATTCTCTTCGATTTCATTATGAACGGATTCCACTGTATATAAAAATAAAAAACTTTTCTCTTTATACTATTAGTGTAGATCTAATAATATTTTGACTTGTTTTTAATTTTTAATTTTTATCTATACTTATTATATAAAGTCACTTTTTGTGTTTGTCTGCGTAACCGCGTTGTTCTTCTAAGCTACGCCAGGGATTTTGTTGCAGTTTTCACCTTCATTTAGAGAATTTATTTCGGAAGTTTTTGTATAATAAGCATATATCAAACTTACATATGAAACATACTTACAAATAACGATACGATGTTTTGTCAAGCCGTATAAAAACCCTACCTCACACAGTTTTTAGGTAGGGTCGCTAGTAAATAATAAGATCCAGCGAATAATTTTTGAATTCAGACTATTTACGAGTATATTCTGATTTTGTCTAATTAAACGCATAATTACTTAAGGAAGCAAGGAAGTTATTATCTTACAACTTTAATTATACTTAAGAAGGATTCAGTTTCAAAGAAACATTCTTGCTTTGAAACGAAATCCATCAAAATAAAAAAAAAAAGGAAATACATTTTTTCTTTTTTCTTAGTATTGATTGAAAGATAAAACATTCTTTAATTAGAAATGTTATGGTCTTATCATATTTTAAATAATTCTTAATAAATCTTTGAAATAAACAATTTGTTGGTCAATATTTCAAGTTAAAATAAATATTAAGGCATTGATTCTCATGGCGAGCAGTGTTGGCCCAGTGACGTGCGTTCAAACCCAAACAGGCACTATAATTTGCGTAAATTATTTCGTCACCACTGCTCTCAAAACAGTGAAGGAAAACATCGTGAGGAAACCGGCATGTCTTAGAACCAAAAATTCGAAGACCAAGCCGCACTGGCGCGTATTCTCCACTAACTATGGCCCACTCCCTCTCACAGAATAAGCAGGCCACTGTCCTAGGGCAATGGCCTCCTGTTAATAATCCAATCGAATAATGTTCCCACTGCTAGCAGTGGCTAATTATGCCTTATGCATTCTCACGATTTGTTGGTTCCAAAAGGACATACTGTTACTGACACTTTTGGAATAGACCATAGATACCTTATTATACAATACCTAATAAATATCTAAGTCACATTTGCCACAACAAACTCAATATTGAATAGTCAACAAATATCAGGAATATAAAGATTCGTTTTGAGTTACATAAACATCCAATATTTTATCAATGAATGCACGTCTACATTTCATTGGTATCCGCCATATTCGCCTCTACAAAGAGAATTTTGCGTGAGATAGGAATGTGAAACCGTGTGTGGAACACATGCTCTGTATCAAAGGGTTGTTTAGCAGAATATCACGCTTGTATTCCAGGAAGGGGTTAGCAGTGGTCATAACTGTGCGTTTGCACTCGCGAAACATTCACAACAAAATATGTTGTGAATGTTTCGCCACTGGGAAAACGCGAAATGTGGTTTCACAGTTAGTGAAACCACATTGCGCGAATTCATGTACCTAACAGAACTGGGGGCGAGCGTATTGACGCAAATCGAACCGAAATCTATAATTCTCAGTAGTAACTCGGGTTTCACATATTCCAGGTTTGGATTTCCATTGAAAACCAAATAACACTTCGCCTATTCAGAGAATTGAATCCGGAACGCCAAACTTAGCAGTTGCACTATGCAACGAGAGAACAACAAGACAATTTCTTCTGAAATATTTCCGTAGTTTTATGTAGCTGCAACTTTTCTTAGACTTACAACTACACCACGCCACGTCAACGCCGGCCGTCGCTGAAAACCAGCGCTGCGGCTATGTCTCGCATAGGGTCGCAGCATTATGCTGAACGATGACCATTTTACGTGGATGTGACGTATATTTTCCCCCAACTTGTTCTTTTCATGTTTGTGTGCCTTCTTTACGTCATGTTTACCGCAAATAAACGTATTTTCTTTCTTTTCTTTCTTAATTAGTTTTACTCACTGTAACATAGTCTCATATGTCTTTCTTTCTTTCTTTCTTTCTTTCTATATGCAAATTGTTTTAAAGTTTACTACAGTGAAATGTGCTATTTTCTTATGAAATACTGTAAGAAAGAAAATTGTTGTGAGCAAGTGTAGTATAAAAGACTAGCTTTTGCTCGCGGTTTCGCCCGAGTCGATTTAGTAAAATATCCCTCAGGAACGAACTACCGGGATTAAAAGTACCATATGCGTCCAGGTTGTAAACTATCTGAGAAAACCCTTCGTGACTCGGAAAGCACAGGCTGTTGGTTCCGACAGTCATTCTTAAATCTTTGACAGTCGTTTCGGATCGTCGGAAGACCGAAACTATCAGCCTTACCAAGTGATATCGTGTTACCCAGTAACTGGGTTGTGGAGATAGGATAGGCAGATAAGAAAATAGGAAAAGAATGGTAGGTAATAGGATAGGCATTGTTCCGTGTGGTGCCGAACGTAAAGAATAGTACCATCCCATTTCTTCCCATGGGTGTTGTCGTAAAAGGCGACTAAGGGACTCACTAGAGAATGGGCAGCAGCGTTCTCTATGAATTTTAACACCATACTGCGATCGCCCACCCGCCTGCCAAGCGTGGCGATTATGGTAAACCCCCCCCATTTGGGGCCTATGTCCAGCAATGGACGTCTTTCGGCTGGAATGATGATGATGATGAATAGGATAGGAAAATAATGGTACTCAGTTACATCGGGTTAGACCGGAAGCCGACCCCAACACAGTTGGGAAAAGCCTGGGCAGATTGATGGACAACAAAGTCGCTTTTCGTGTCTGTTTGTGTGACCGCGTTGATCTTCTAAACTTCGCAACGGATTTGGATGCGGTTTATACTATAATTTAGAGAATTTATTCCGAAAGATTTGTGTAGCTATTAAATTTACATATATGTTTTTTTTTTTGGGAATTTTACTAACTTAGCTATAAGTATCTACCTTCTAACTAATCTAAAAATAAGATGAAAAAGTGAAAATAATCTTATATCAATAATAGTGTGTATCTTTATGTTTCGCTAAGTCGTAAAAAACTGTGCGAACCTGGGGCGGGTCGCTAGTAACTACTAAAAGAACACTTGCTTTTTCCATATATTAACAATAGTGTTGTAATTCTTATCGCTGACTCCACTACAACCTAATAAATAGTATCTTTATCTAATCATTTTTCCGATACAGCACACAAGTGATTGATGAATCTGATCAACTCATTATGAGCACATGATACATTTTTGATGGATCAAACGAATTTGATGACGGTTTTAATATTATTAGGGTCAGCGTTTGAAAAGCGCGGAAGCGGGGCGGTATCATCTGCCTAGCGTTTTTCCAACTATGTTGGGGTCGGCTTCCAGTCTAACCGGATGCAGCTGAATACCGTATTTTACATGGAGCGACTGCCTATCTGACCTCCACAACCCAGTAACTGGGTAATACGATATCCCTTGGTAAGACTAGTTGTCAGAATTTCGGGCTTCCGGCTACCTGTAACGACTGTCAAAGATCTACGAATGACAGCCGGGATCAATGTCATAACGTGCTTTCCGAGACACGGAGGGGTCTCGGTATGTAATAATGGATGGTCACCTATCCACGAAACGACCGCGGGAAGCGTAGCTTAGCCTTCTATCGACCCGTGCGGCTTTGATCATTTAGCCATGAGCCCCTCGTTTACAAAGCCTGTTACCTGAAAAAGCTTAGGTAACTATTTTTAGTTTTCATCTACTTACACTAGGTTATCTATGTTTATAAACGAATCAATCAACTCCCAAGAAATAACTTTCAGTTTGATCAGACACTTTGTGCTAAAATATTTTTTCGAAAAATGTATGTTTGAGAATATTAGTTTTCTCAAACATGCTTGGAAATACGAGCATTATTTTGACAATTTTCTTCGAGATAAATAAAAAATGCTCTTACTATGAAAATCCATATCTGTCGTAATTATTTAGCGGCCGAATAAATTACTATGAAAATTCATAACTGTCTTGTAATTAAAAATTTTATCGAAATTTTTACCTCGACCCATGGCAACCAAGGAGGTGACTTATCAAAGAATTTATTCAAATTTCAATTTGGCTTGCAAATAGAGCAAAGAAGAAACAAATGCACATACTGGTGCGTAAAATATGTTCGTTGTTCGTCATTGATTCTGAAATTTATTATTAATTTAGTTTGTTTGAATTTCCGCGTTTTTTTTTTAAGTACCATATATACCTACCTTGGCCGCAACCAGGCGTTGATGGACTCACATATTCCTCACACCTCTTTCCGAGTAGCCAGCATCCTGTCATCTCTTTACATACTTCACACGTCGGACTGAAATCCTTCTCAATCATAAAGCTTTTACACACTAGTGGCTGTTGTTATTGTTTATGTCGTATCGTCGTGCGTACTTAGCCTTGTCCCATTTTTAGCTGTGTACGTGTACCATGTCATCCCAAGCCTACATTTGCTAAAGAAGAAGTTGCACGCAATTTGATATTACTCGTTTGGCCCATTCCGGAAATTTAAACTAAAATGTTATCTAGGACAGCTGTATGAGTATTTTCGACAAAAAAATCATTCGAATTTACGTTAATTTAACGTTATGTTAGTGGGTACCGAGACCCTTACAAGTGCTATTCTGTAAATTCACTTCAAACCTCAATATAACTCATTTATTTCTAAATTAATTCATCGCGGATGCACACGTCACCACCGCCAATCCAAGTGATGTTTTGTTTAAAACATTTTTATTCAACAGATTTCAATTCGGTTCACTATGAGGCGTTCCTTTTTCCGTTTACCGTGTATAGTTCCGAATTTCGGGTTGGTATTGTTAATTACACAATAACGGATTTTTTTTTGATCATTTTCCTGTCATGGGAACAACAAAAAAGGAAGGAAGACACACTTAAAAAGAAAGATTTATTCATTTGGATAAGTGATTACCTAGGCAATTTTGACTATTTGTGTTACTCCTTCTATACAATGCAGCAGAGTAATTGCGTTACACATATAAAATGTCACTCGATCGCCTTTCATTTGGAAAAAATCGCGTGCTACAACGTAAATAAAGCAATAAACGTGGGTGAACTGTCAAAAGACAAGGAATTGCGATCTATAGCCATTTTATGTGTGTTACGCAATAGGGATTATGACTGGGGAAAAAAAAAAACTATTCAGTTCGTCAGTCAGATAATAAAATAATACTAGACACGTATTTTTAGCTTTATCATATTAATAAAAAATGGATTAGATAAAACGCATTAAAGTTGGGGAGCGGGGGCTCGCTACGTCACAAGTCAGTATAAAATCTACCGGCCAGTGACGTCATACCATATATTAACGCATTGCCTACTCAGTGTATTGCCGTAATCTTTTGATCACGTAAAAAAATAAAAAATACGTGTCCAAATTGTTTTTATTATCTACCAGACGGACAAAAAATTTTTTACCCAGCCAGTCCCATTCATCTAGAACATTCCAGAGTATGACATATCATCATCTGCCTAGCCTTTTCCCAACTATATTAGGATCAGCTTCCAGTCTTACCGGCTGCAGCTGAATACCAGTATCTTTACATGGAGCGACTACCTATCTGACCTCCACAACCCAGTTACTGGGTAATACGATACCCCTTGGTAAGACTGGTTGTCCGACTTTCGGGTTTCTGACGATCCGTAACGACTGTCAAAGATCCACGAATGACAGCCGGGACCAACGGGTTAACGTGCTTTCCAAAGAATGGTCTTGGTATGTAAAGATGGTCACCCATACACAGACCAACCGCGGCAAGCGTAGCTTAACCTGATTGATCGACCCGTGCGGCTGTTATTACGTAGCCACAAACCAATACAACAACATACGAAGCCTTTAAATATCCCTTTTACCTAGAAACAAACTTGAAAACTTCAAATCCTTTTAAAATCCCTTTGATCCGGAACAAGCGATACTTTGTTTTAAACCTAAAGGGCTCTGTCACCTTTTAATGCGATTTTAATTATAGGATAAAGTTCGTTAGTATGTTAATCTAAAGTTATTCAGCAGTTAATCGCATTTTAACTTTCCTACTTTCGTCCATTCATTACATGGATTTGATTTAGCTTTAGGACTGTTAGCTTATACTATGTTATATTAATATTATGTTACTCGGAACATGAAATAAAATTTACAATACCTTAAAAACAAGTGAAGAATCATCTATCAAAAAATTCGTTCGCATCGCAGAGATCAGAAAAAGTGCCCATAAGGCTAGCAGCATTAACACAAAAAAAAGTAAGACATCCCTTTAAAATACAATGCTTGGCTACGAGATGTCAAGTCGTAGCATACATACGACGACGTAGCAGTGTCTACGACGTAGCCCGTAGCCATCCTGCTACGCACAATGTCATTCGTAGACTTAGGTTTCTACTTTGTGCCGACTTCCGGCCACCGTAGGCGCGGGCCTGCGGACGGTGAGCAATGGGCAGCTCGCCGTCCGATCAGGACCAGGCCCGTGTCGACGGCGCGTTGTGTTCCACGCGCGCCTCAAAGAGATGTCAGCACCAACCGACGGGGTCGAAAGACCAATGCCTGCTGGGGTTGCGGGTTTGTCTGAAAGGGATATCGCGGCCCCGGCACACAGGCAACGGAAGGAACACGGGTGGGTTTTAGTCAGTAAAAGTCTGACACACCCTCTCGCTCTGCCCAGAGCGGGAGAAGTCATTTGATGATTTCCCATCCAAAAAAAAAAAAAAAAAAAAAGGTTTCTACTTTGTAAATGAATGAATTGAATGGGCATCATCTGCACCGGCCTAGCGTTTTCCCAACTATTGGGGTTGGCTTCCAGTCTAATCGGTCAGATTACCAGTATTTTACATGGAGCTATTGCCTATCTGGCCTCTACAATCCAGTTACTGGGTAACACGATAAGATACCCATGGGTAAGACTGGTTATCGGATTAAGAGCAGAGATAATAAAGAGTGGTTTGCTATGTTGCAGTCGTTCGTGCCATTGATAACATTAATATGCAATTATGTCAATTGTTGCTATTATATTATAGTCTTTGTTTAATAGCTAGCACTGATAAAACTATTTTATCATTTTTAACCGACTTCCAAAAAGGAGGAGGTTATATGTTCGTCGCGTATATAATAGTGTTTTTTTTTGTTTTATTTATTTCCACCGATTTCTCCGTCAATTGTGGATCGATTAAACACAACAAAAAAAAAAAACACTACAAAGTGAAAAATAACTTTAATTTCGGAAATCGGTGGCAAAAAAAACGAAAATTCATAAATTCAAAAAACACCGACTTCCGAAATTAAAGTTATGTTTCACTTTGTAGTGTTTTTTTTTAGAAGTCGATGGTTTTTTTTTGTAATAAGTCTTTATTATTTTCAAAGAAGACAATATTTACATATTATATAAGATACAATAGACGACGTGTATTGTGTATTATATAATGGATTTCCGCAAAGTCACGCCTGAGTCAATTAACAATCATAATATATAAGCTAACAGCCTTGAAATAATAATTATTTAAGTATGTAAAATAGGAGGATAATGAATCACAGCGCATGAAAAAATTCGTTCGCATCGCTGTCAACAGGAAAAGTCCCCAAAAGGCTGGCAGCATTGCCACGTTGTATGGCAATGCTGATTCTCTGGCCGAAGAGTAGGCCAGCCCTCTGGTCACGTGCAGAGTCGACCAACCACGAGCGATGTCTTGAAAAACCAAATGGGCGCTCAGACCCCATGGCCCTAGTGTTCCAACCCCAAACGCTCGAACATATTATTAACTCTCATTAACATTGGTATATTTTCGCCGTTTGAGGTATTTTTTCAAATTTAAAACAATTAAAATGTCACAAACAGAAAAACAGAGACACTTTCGTATGTTTAATCATAAGCCTTGCCTTCAGGTGTTTTACGAGTTACCATTTTCTTTATAAATCTAACCTAATTTATAATTCGGAATTGATATTCTTCATTATCATAATCCTGAACTTGAGCTTATCCGCTAGCTTATCAGTTAGGCTTGTAAGGATCCTAGACTGAGTCCCTTTATGCTCCGTCCCACGCTAATGATACCCTGGTATGTCCTCTAGACACTTAGCTTTACAACACTAGGCTTATTAATGGGAAATATATATCTAACTGCGCCTCAAAAAATGTTTTGCACATCAAATGATGACCACCTTTTTAAATTATTGCGGTTTTTGAAAATTCCCTTAGTTATCACTTAATTACGCGATGCTATTAATCTATTTGATCTTTCTGATTTTTTTCAATTGAATTCTAATACTGGTATTCAGCTGGATTCGGTTAGACTGGAAGCCGACCCCAATGTAGTTGAAAAAGGCTAAGTTGATGATTCTATTATACTGTGTACGCTTCTTTTAAACTTTTTGTTTTTTGTTTTTCTTAATTCTAATTAAATCTGATAATAATTTCCAAATGGTCCACGGTAATGTATGATTTATAAACTATTTAGATTCCCAATTTGTTTTTTTTTTCATGGCTTTATTTTTTATCTATTTTATTTATAAACATTTTGTGCACAAATAAAAAATACTGTACAAAGTCGGACTTAATGCCTGAGGCAATAATATAATGATAATAATATAGTGTGTGCCTTTTAGCTAAATAAATTTATTTTCTTTCATTATTTTCTTTCTCTTTCTTAAAGCATCTTCTCTCTTTTTTACGCGACTGCGGTGGAGTTTGTGATTGGTTGCGTAGTCTACGGACCCTCATTAAAGTACTATTGCTGTGACATTCTGGTTACTCATTGAAGATTTGAGTTCTTAACACGTTACTTTTGAGTTGCGCTGCGATGGACGGGCCTTTCATTGAGGGACTTAATTTTGTTTTAATTTTAATTAATTCATAGTACATGCATTTCGTGAAACAAAGGATCCACGAAACCAACAAATATATATGGCATGAAGCAGTAGCGTTTATCAGGTTGGAACAGGGATTTCATAAGACTTCTTTACTCAATCCCAATGATCATTCATTTGGTATTCCCCTCCCGTTTCTCGCAAATTACATAAACAGTATTGAGTGGTACCATCCCCGAATATCCATGTTTCAGCTTAAGACATGCAAATTCGTATAAAAAGCACTCTTGTACAAGTTGCGCATAATTATTTGGATTAAAGGAAACAAGACGTCAATTTGTGGAGTTATTACCCCATATCACAGATTAATACAGATGGAACACTCCGCAAAATCATTTAAATAAACGACTCTTGCTACGACACAATAAAATGCAATTCAGGTCGCACAGCGCTAATAAGCTATTAGTTATATTCACCTAGAAGTTGCCTCTCTTTCTATCGCGTGACTCTTAGATCTTCTGACTACGTTAGACTCACTGAATTGGCCCAGCATGGGCCCGCCGTGTACTCTGTTTTCATCTGTGCCCGTACTGAGTCTTTAGGATATTATATTATTGTTAACATTCTCGTGTAGCTCAGTTCTCAAGTATCATCATCTGTCTAGCGTTGTCCCAACTATGTTGAGGTTGGCTTCTTGTCTAACCGGATGCAGCTAAATACCAGTATTTTATATGGAGTGACTGCCTATCTGATCTCCACAACTCAGTTACTGGGTAAAGCATCAATACCCCTTGGTAAGTCCGGTTGTAAAAAAAGTATGTATGCCTTTATAAAAAATAATTTAGGGTGGCTCGATTTATAGGAGTCAGGGAGTGTATTAGCAATTCCGCGTAAGGCGGATAAAAGAAATACTGTTTTCTTTCAATTAAAATTTACTCAATGATTTTTATTTCAAATTGGGTCTGACACTTGACTGAAGAGATCCTTTTAAAAGATGAAAGAGGCGGTCCGTACTTAATTACCAATCTTAATGGAAGCGAGTCGACACGTTAGTTCAACACAGTAATATTAAAATAAACAATTTATAAGTACTATATCATCCAAACAAATATCATAAAGAAAAGACTAGATTTTTTGGATGTTTGTTTGTAATGAATATACTCGAAAATTACTGGACCGATTTAAAAATTCTTTTACAGTAGAATGCTATATTATCACTGGGTAACATGGGCTATAATTTATAAAGATACTAGCAGTACCTCACGGTTTCACCCGCATAAATCTCGATTCCGTGGGATTATCGGGACAAAAAGTATCCTATGTGTTAATCCAGGTTATAGACTATCTTTGTGCCAAATTTCATCTAAATCCGTTCAGTAGTTTTTGCGTGAAAGAGTAACAAACATCCATACATCCATCCATACACATCCATACATCCATACATACTCACAAACTTTCGCGTTTATAATATTAGTAGGATAGGATAGGATCACGCGGGCGAAGCCGAATCCGAAAATTCTTTAACTAATGGAAAGCAACAGTATTGTCGAGTGTTAAAGAATATATTTTACGTTAAAACCGAAAGCCGAAGCTAGTATTGTAAATTAATTAATATCAACATAACTTATTTCTTTGTGAGTTAGCTTATTATTTGTGCAAAACTTAATCCGCCAGATACGGGCGATCTCATTACGCGGAAGGTCTAAAGGGGTGTTCACATTAGCTACTGTTACGCTGCGACATAGTTGTGCATTGCTAACGAAATGCAACTTCGGCTTTTATGGTAATCCAAAAACATATACCACCTTCTGGTAACTCATAATACTTTGTTTCTGAACTATATATCTAATATATGAAAGCTCTGTAGGTTTAACATAACATTTTAAGACATTTATTGGCCTTAATTGATCTCCATACATTCTTGCACGTTGGTAACTTTACTTAGCCTTCCTTGGTTAAATATAACAATTAGAGAAAATGAAAGGTTATAATAGCAACAAAATCGATACAGATTTAACAGTTGTTAATGTTTAAACAAGTGCCACATTTACTTAATGCCGTATTGGCTACACAAAAACTATTGAACAAATCGCAGCGTTTTCTAAACGCTGATGTGAGGCCACCTTATCTTTTCATCTGCACAATATGAGGTTCTGAGTGAAGTTAATACCTCTCTGCTCTTTTGGCAAAGTAGAGTAACATCATGTTGAGGTACTAGTTTATTTATATTAACTTGGTTATGGTATATCATAATACCTACCTATCCAATCATAGAGGCACAGTCAAGGAAAATACAATTATATAAACTCATATAAATTGTCAGTAGGTAATCTGGAGAATCATAATCAAAATCGTATCAATTTGAAAAACAATAATTCCCTAACTGTAAAACGTAATGTCTACACGTGTCTTTATTACTCGAGGACCGTTTAATTGGCTGTACATAAGCCAATTAAATGGTTATATAAATATGCATATTTTTATGGAAACGACCCACAGTAATTTTCTTGTCGTAAAACTGTCGGTGTATCTCCGCCGCGGTCGCCGGTCTGCGGCCGCACATTGTGAGTGCATCGGTACACGGATCAATCTAGCTAATCGCTAAGAACAGGTTTTGCTGGGACACTCTTTTTTGTTTTCTTATTTTTATTGTTTTTGTAATAGGGAGCATGCCTGGGTAAAAAAAAAGAAATTCTTATTAGTCCGTCAGTCAGATAACAAAAAATATTAGACAGGTAATTTTTGCTTTGTCATATTAATAAAAAATTACATAGATAAAAAGCATTTTAAGTCGGGGAGTGGGGGTCGCTACGTCACAAGTAAGTATAAAATCTACTTATCCATGACGTCATTCCACAGTTTAACTGAATGTAGCACCGTAATCTTTATTTACATTTAAAAAAAAAGTACGTGTCCAATTTTTTTTTTAATAATAGCCATGACGGACTAAAAAAGAAATTTTAGTCATCATCCCTATTATATTTGATTACTAGCTTATTTATTTAGAAGTATTAAAATGATCTATTAGTTATGTTGAAACTGTTTGTACTCCCCGTCACTTGTCCATAAGGGCTCATTAGAAAATCACCATCTGACAAAATCTGTCTGGCATTAATGCTGAAATAAACCTTTTTAGCGCAGCCGTGAGCGCACTGTTGTTGTTAAGACTATACTTTCACTTTTTCATTTTGTTATTTATACTTTTTGTTTCACGTGTCTAAATAAATTTTATTCTTTATCCTACCATTTATTCATTCATTCATTTATACTTTACCATAACATTTATTACTTAATAAACTGAATAAATTAACACTTTAATGACTTGTTTACTTTGTTTTATTACTTTATATCATAAGTTACCTACACATTTAATAAAATCGTGATAAGAATATCAATATCAGTACCCGCGGTGAGAATTATTAAAATGAAAATATATAACGCCCGCTGCGAATATTACGAACATTTTGAAAGAAACATTTACCCTCGTAGTTTTAACCTCATAATATGTTTAGTTTAAAAGCCTTCTCATTAACTCACTTGGTTTACTGTTAGGTGAATTGACATTTACCTGAGAGATTTCAATTAAGGCATCATCATCATTTACCCAGCCTTTTCCCAACTATGTTGGGGTCGGCTTCCCGTTTAACCGAATGCAGTTGAATACCAGTATTTTACATGTAGCGACTGCTTGTCTGACCTCCACAACCCAGTTACTGACTAACACGATACCCCTTGGGAGACTGGTTGTCAGACTTTCAGGCTTCTGTCGACACGTAACAACTATCAAAGATCTACAAAATACAGCCGGGACCAATGGCTTAACGTGCTTTCCGAGGCACGGGCCAATCGCGGCAAGCGTAGCTTAACCTGATCGATCGACCCACGCGGCTCTTATTACTTAGCCACAAGCCCCTCCAATTTCAAATAAGGCATATCCGCCCTAATTGCACCTTGAAGGGAATATGTACGAGTATATATATTTATAATGGAAGATTGGAAGAAGTTGCGTAGCATTGGAAGGCCTCAGGGTGGACCGATGACCCGGTGTAGCGGGAATCCGCTGGATGCGAGAAGCACAGAACCAGAAGTTTTTATTGAAAGTGTTTCATTGAAACTTAAAAAAAAATCGTTTCTCACATTTCCGTTTCAAAGAAATTCACGAAACAGCCGACAGTCGAGTGGAGGATCCGGCGCTCGCATCGAGCGGCTCGGCTCGCTATACTGACGTAACGCGTAAAGCTGCGGCCGCATCTGCGTCTATCGTGACGAAGCTTCGCACAGTGATACGATACACGCAGATGTGACCAATAGCTATCGGTTATCGTCGCAATAGTTCGGGCTGCGTAGCACTTATCGCCCGGGTGGCGGTAAATAATAAACGTGGCGAAGCCGCTAATGTGACCACCGCATTAGGGCGATAACTTTCTAGCGAGCAAAACACACGAAGCTTCGGCACGCATTGCTTTGTCACGATAAACGCAGATGCGGCCGCAACATTACAAAAACTCGATACCAACAAAATTAAACATTACGAGTCAGTCTCCCCTCTAGTCTTAGATTCTCACAGGAAATAATTGTGCCAAGTTTATGTAACACATGTCAAAACGACTTAATTGAATGTACATAATTGTGTGAGATTGAGATAATTAGCTTGAACTCCCCAAACCCTATTTGATTACACCGTGGGTTTAGCCTTAATCTACATACGTGTATCTTATAAGCAAACAGTCGTTACATAATATGATAAATCTTAATCTGTATGTACAATGTACGCCCGTATGTAATTCCAATCAATATGAAGTTGGCTTTTTATTACATTACATCACGCCTGTCCTCCTCCTCGAAGGGTTAGACAGAGGTATGCCTAACTAACACCCACATTTCGCCAGTGATATTTAAGTCCCATGTAATAGGGGGCGAGACTATTGCCATCAACTGAGCACAAATCCAGACTTAGGGCTGCTACTGAAAGATTCCTGATAAGAAAATCCTTTAACACTTTGCCTGAAATGGGAATCGAACCCACGACAGCAGCAGCAGCGCTTGCGACCACTTGACCAACGTGACAGTCTATTGTTATTCTTGCTTTTATATGGGTCTTCAAAAGCAAGACCTTTAGTCATTCTGTAGAAACACACATTCGTGGACTTTTCTACTTTTTAACTTTCCACTCACTTCTGTAGCTGCTGGTCTACTACAAGGCTCTTTTGGCGCTCGAATGACGTAAGTAGGGGGCGTTGTTGGTAAACATTTTTTCAATATTGTTTTGTTAAATGTATTGAAAATCAAGATGGCGGCCTTAGTTCCGAATTTGGCCGCGCGCCAGACGATCCTTGTTCAGCTATATCCGCAATTAAAATGCTTTTTAACCTAAACCTAACTGAACCATTTCACATCTAACTTTTTTTCATAATCCAAAAACTTTTTTTTAAAATCAATATTATGGTAAAACTTGTCGTAATAAAATCTTTGACTAACACTACTATAAACATAGCGAGCACAGCTCTTAGAGAAATAATCCCTAAAGTAACGGTCAACCCAAAAGTTACAAAATACCATACTCTTAAAATGTAAATGACAGACAAACCTAACAACTATTTAATGATGTTATTATCTAAATAAACTATGTACACCATAAAGCTCTGTAACTAAAAACAGGGAAAATATAGGGCAATTATAAATTATTTATTTATTTATTTACGCAAATCTTACCTACAACTACCATTACAGATCTGCGATCCAATGCGATAGAGTCCTTAATCTACATCCTATAAAATTACAAACTATATCCTTAATCCTAACCTATATCTAAATAATGTAACTTTTGCGAATTCACTCAAGTTGCACCACAATACATCAACCGTGAACCTCGTTCACCACACGCATGGCTTTAGTGAGAGGAGTGCTCGCCAGTAGGTTGGTTCTGGCTGCAGGCACCGCAAGCAGGGCCGGGCGTCGCCGCCTCCACACGTACCGGTCTGGTAATACTGTGATAAGGAATAATTATGAGTAACACTGAGAGCGCTTTAAGTTTTTACATGAGCAAGGTTCTAGTTGGTCCCGGATGTCATTCGTAGATCTTTTTACGAAACTGGTAGTCAGAAGGCTGAAAGTCTGACAACCAGTCTTACCAAGGGCTGTCGTGTTACCCGGTAACTTGGTTGTGGAGGTCAGATAGGCAGTCACTTTATGTAAAATACTGGTATTCAGCTGCTTCCAGTTAGACTGGAAACTGACCGCAACACAGTTGGAAAAAGGCTAGGCAGATTGACTGATATAGGTTTTAGATTTTGTACTAAGGTAATGCTTGAACGGGGAGCAAAATTATCTAGGGAGGTTATAGATATGATCTTATCATAGGATATCCAAAATATAAAGGCATTAATGTGTTTCTTTCGAGCGACATCGAACCCGCGACCCGAGGCAGCCTTACTGTAATTGTACCGTCATTTTGTTTGGTTTGGGAATATTGAGCATATTTTTGTGAATGGCGTATCGTAGTACCTAGGAGGTTGTCGGCTACTTAGCTGGCTTATCCTGTGGAGTCCCGTAATAAATGAAAGCCCCTAACTAGGGCATAACACTTATAAAGTAAGCTACAACACGCTAACTTCACCTTCCATTTTTCTCTTACTAAAAAGCGACTTATAGCTTTTGAATTATGGTTAAAAGTGCCACATTCACATTTATCTGAGATCATTACATATCCCTCGATTCACGCATCACGTGTGCTTTATTTGCATAGACACATTTGTTGTACTAAAACTACACAATGGAAACAAATTGGAACTGCGTCTGTATGCAGATTTTATCTAAAAATATTACTATGTCCGTATATTTTGTATGGCATTGCGATTTTGACGGCCACTCTGGGTACGCACTATGATTCAATGCTGAATTCTCCGAAGGTTTCAACACTGGTAATGTGTAATCTGTAAAGTGCAATAAAAAAACCTCGAAAATGGAGGGTATATTCATCGACTATCCATATATTTTGCTAAGTACCTGGTACTTGTTGGTCCTCTCATACCTTTTAACACTGTAATTTGAAAACATTGTAAAAACCATTTACTTTTAAAAGAGTAAGCGTGGAGTTTCTTGCCGGCTCTTCTCCATAGGAAACGACCAATTGGAACCATGCACTTAGCTTCTGACGTTTCATAAGTGCCCTTGTAGGTTTATGTGAAATAAAATATTTTTAATTTTGTTTTTTTTTTTTTGACTTATCTTGAACTGATGCACTTATAAAATTGTTTAAAATCGCTATCTTTCCATCTCGATTTGGGAAAGGCCTGCAGAGGGACTAATACAGTCTGTCTTAAATTCTTTATTATCATTGTTTTTTTTATGTGGGGATACACCTCTCTTCAACCCTCCGGAGTGTACAGGCTTGATGTTATTTTTTTTCCATTTCTAGTAATGTATGGATTTTGATTTTTTTGGGAAGTGTTTTAAACTTAGGTTAGGATTAACAGAATGAGTAAAATGTCGCCGCCATTGCACTAATAAATTATTCCGCTGCTTATTCCAATTTATTTGGGGTCGGTGGAACATTTCGTCTTCTTGGAAACTTCTCTCGTCGTCATATCAGTAGTCACCCCCTTCCGAGCCATATCATCTGTCACAAAGTCCATCCATGGTTTCTTTTGTCTTCCCCTGTTATAGCCATTCACATTCACACTCAAAACTTTCCTCACGACATTTTCTTCATTCCTCCACATTACATGACTTCGAACCCACTTTTCTGTCATCGGTGCCACTTTCTGACTTCCTTTCATAAATATAACTTCTTTATTATTTTTCACTCACAGAAAACTCTTCATAATAGAAACACTTCCACCAGTTAAACAGACACGTGCCACGACTTTCATATCACCTCAATCCACGAAAAAAAATCCTTTAAAACACGGCTGTATCACGGGAAGAGAATCAAGTCGCCAACTTGTAAAAACGTTATCAAAGCCTTTACGTTTGCGTTCACTAAAAGCCTTATTTGTTACGGTTATATCTTGAAGCACGTAACACGTAAAACTACATGTTAACATGATGTACGGAATAAGTGGTTTCTACTTCAAAGAAGTCTTTTTTTTTTTTGTAAACTTTTAAAAGCTTTTATTGAAGTCTGTTTTCTATTTTAAAAGCTTTTTTCTATTGAGGAAAAGTAATTACGAATCTACGTGTAGTTTTTATGAATTATTGTTTTATATAAACTTTCAGTCTTTAAAAACTTTTTTCTTTTCTCGTGTTGGAGTTACGTAGTCAACTACGTCTTAATACGTAACGCCAACAAGGTTTGGTTTTCTTTGGGCAGTCGGACGACTGCCGTAACTACACTGGACGTAATAAGTGTCACTCGTCTAAGACTAGTCTTTTGCCAATTTAAATTGGTTGTTATTTTTGGCAATGGTTTCCAAAATTAGTATTTTTCCTGAACACAGGACTTTCAGAATTTTAAGGTATGTTCCTTTAAAATATCAACTGTCAACGTCCCTTAAATAAAACATCATAAAATATATTTTTTCTTTAGACCACTTAATTTGATCCCCTAATTCGCCTCCCACCGCAAATATTTACATCTTCTTAATAAAATAAAAATATCTTTTGACATTTTCTTTTGTCTCCATTAAAATAAAGTAAAAACAATAAAGTGTACCATCTTGAGTAGTTCTTGAAGCTTGAGATATTTCTGTTATATTTTTAAGGGTACATATTTGAACGCCGAAAATTAAAATACCTAGGGTAAAATGTCACTGTTCAAAACATCGATAATTTAAATATGGATTGTATCGAAATATCGAAAATTGTTATACTTAAGCTTAAAAAGTCTAAGATCAAAATGCCGAGTGATTAAAAATGTCGATAGTCATTATACCTAAGTTCAAAATTTCAACATTTAATACACCTTTTTTTTTTTTAAGGTGGGAAATTATCAAATAACTTCTCCCACTCTGGCCGGAGCGGGAGGGTGTGTCAGACACTCTAGGAGTCTAGGGGTAGGACAGACAAGACTGCGTGAAGTCAGTTTTGCAGCGATTCGTTTTTGTCACTAAATTATGTAACACATGACACATGATACTTCATTCATCATTTTGAACTGGAAGAAATAGGTTAGGTTAGAACTATGACCAACCGCGCGTGAGCCGAGTGAGCGAAGCAAGCGGTGCTGCGGCAGCGGCCGGCGAACGCTACGTCCAAGTTGCTTGCAGAATTTATTTCACCATTTTCTAATTATCCGGGTTTTCGCAATATCCGAATTATCCAATTACCCTCTGACATACTTAATAAATAAATATCGATATTTAGGACATTCGATACTCTGTACTTCGATATTTAGGACATTCGATACTTTGTACTTTCGATATTTAGGTATTTCGATGTCAGTTTTGTAGATAATTAGGTTTTAGATATATTGGACGTAGGTTATGTAACTATTCGACATTATAAACTTACGTTATTTTAATTTTCGGTTCCATGGTCATTCGATATTTAAGTTTTCGATGTTTTGAACATTGACATTTTACCCGTAGGTATTTTAATCTTCGACGTTCAAATATGTACCCATTTTTAAGCACAGTGGGTATCGGAAAACACAAACTATTGAAGAAAGTTCACAGTGCTAAATGGCCGGTAAGAGACTGTTTGTCTTCAAGGGTTTGAAACTATGCTTAACTTTGGAAATGTTTTTTTTTTAATGTATATCTGTAGGTGTTCATTAACAAAGTTATTCTGTTACAAGATTGCCTTTTGTTGCGTGTTTCTTAGAGTTGGTGGAGCAATTTTTAATTTCTAAAAATTTCTAATTTCAAGACACTAACTTCATCATCATCTTCCTGCCGTATGTTACGTGGGGTTGGCGCACCACGTTTTCTTCTTCCATTCTCCCTTGTCGACTGTCATTCATTTCCTTCTCTTTCGTATTATTCTTGACACAATCCTTCCTTTGGCCTTCGTCTCCCTCTCGAACCATCAACATTTATATTCATCACTATTTTAGTAACATGCGTATCCTCTCTTCTCATGACACTAACAACTCGACGACACGGTTGGCGCAGTGGCTGAGAGATCGACTGCTGCGTAACGTGTCGCGGGTTAGATCCCCGCACGAAACAAATATTTGTATGATCTGCAAGTAATTGTTCCGGGTCTGGGTGTTAGTGTATGTGAGTTTCTATGTTTGTAAACGCACCCACGATACAAGAAGAAATTCTTAGTGCGGGGCAAAGTTTAAAAAAAAAAAAAAAAATTACATTTTTCACAATATTTCATCATCATTTCAGCCGAAAGACTAAACTGCCTGACTGACTTATGGACATAGGCCTCCCCCAAGTGTCGCCACATCGACCTGCCACTTTGACGATTATTATTGAGGTCTACTCCTAATCAAGCCTCCCTTCACTCCTTTTATCTCGTGCTTTCTCATTTTAAAAGTCATTTCAATTCCAAATAAGGTTTTGAATCTAAGCAAAGTGACAGAACTGCTGAAAATTATGCCATGGAAATTCCGCATGCTCCAGTTTTCTATAAGATTACTCATGTTATAAGTAAATTGATAAGTATTGCAGGCGTTAACACGCCGAATTTTCCGTCACATAATTTCGGCAGTTATGTTGATATACTCTTGCCCGGCAATAAGTCTGATGCTGAAAATTTATTACAAAATAATAAGCTATGTAGACAAAAAGCTTTAAGCTTGACAATCAGTTTGTTTGGACGGTAGTCCCCAAACTATGTAGGCACTGTACCTTGGGGACCGGAGTTGTGATTACATTCAAAATAATTCATACTGTTTTTGAGGCATGGATTAAATTGGTTCGTGGTTACGAGTTCGAACCCAGGAAAGTATTTTATATTGTGTACTTTATTTCATCACTATTGCTCTGAAATGCTGATGGAAAAGTAGCAGTGGAAACATTATCGTCTGATTATACTATACAATGAAAAGATATGTCGCCACACTTATGTTGACTTCACCATGTAAGTACTCGTATCTCTTTATGTATTCCCTCTCGTGCAAGCGCTTGCCACACTTACAAACAAGGCGCACGGAGGAAGCTAGCATCGCTTCCTGGCAGTCGTTTCCTATTGAGAAATTCCGATATCCGCCGAGAATTCACTACCGATTGAATTACGGTTTTATTTTAGAATTAAAGCCTGTAGTTTTATTGATAAAATTCTTGGGATTTGTTGCTATAGTCTATTCCAAGAGTATCGGATACAAGTGTAAACAAACTCTGTTCAGTTTATATTCTTAAACAATCACTCACTAAAGAGAATTTGTGACACATTCATCAACATAGAATAGAAGAAAAAATAAGAAGAAGTAGATTAACGTTTGTTTGGACGCAGTTCGTGAAATACAAAATTCAAATAACAAAATAAAAAAGTGAAAATAATATTATAACAACAATAGTATATGCCTCACGGCTGCGCCAAAAAAGACAGATGCTGTCTGACGCTGGTTTTCTAATGAACTTTTAAGGACTAGTGACGGGAAATAAAAATAGTTTTAACATACATACCTAATATATATTTTTATTTATTATTTATAAATAAACTAGTAATCAAATAAATATAATTACAGAAACAACAAGAACTGAATCCTATTCTTAGCGATTAGATTGATCCGTGCACGGTGCACTCACAAAGCGCTACAGGTCGCCGAGCGCGGCGGACAAGACACCGGCAGTTATTTATGCAGTTAGACGAAAAGAGAAAAATACTGTGAGTTTTTTTAATAAAAAATCTTAAATGGTTAATTTAATACTATTCGGAGAAAGTGAAGTGAACGTCATCATGCATTAATTCAAATTTATATCTCACCACTTTGTTGAACGATTATTGTTCGAATAAGATTATTACATTGTAATTGAAAAACATCAACGAAACTTGAGGTTATAAAATGAACCTCAATTTTCAAATGAAAAACATCTTTAAGGAGGTTTAAAATTAGAATTTCGGGTTTAAGTATTCAAATAATTAAATCAAAGCACTCAATCAACTTACATGTAACTACAAATTAGCATCCACAGATGCCTTTTCTGATTCATTTGTTTATATTTTAATCAGATGCTTTTGGAATTGACTATACATGAGAAACCTTTTACTGTCCACTGCCCGTCACACGTAGGACTCGCATTTTCACAAAATCAAAATTTTACAAAATCGAGACGGTCAAGCTAAACTGACGCAGTTTTGCCTGTCCCGTTTGACCTTTTTCATATGGCATGCTAACGCGTCGGACAGCAGGATAAATCGTCGTCGGTCTCGTTTCTAAGACAGTCGCGTCTGACAACTGGGTCTTACCTTAGTAACAGGACTTATACTGGGTGGCAGGCAAAAACTGTTACCATGGATTCAGTACATGATTCTGAACCCCCTACGTTGAAAATTTTCGTCGGTTGTTTAAAAACAAAACAACTGTCGGTCGATTCTGTAAAAATATTAACGTGAAGCTTAGGTGAAGTGAGCTGTCACTGCCACAGAATCGACCGGCAGTATGCTAGGGATTAACACTATTGACAGCTCACTTCACGCTCACTTCACCTAAGTTTCACGGTGATATTTTTACAGAATCGAACGGGACGGTTCATGCTCAGAAGTAGAACCTGCGACCACCACAAAAACGAGGCAGTTATTTTATTATATGTATAGATTAAAATTGTATGCACAAGTAAAGAAATACTGTACAAAAGGCAGACTTAATGCCCAAGACATTTTCTTTTTCTTCCAGTTATAATGGAGTTTTAGAAAGAGAGCGTCACCTCTCATCTTGATATCCCATATGACACCCGGATACTGTACCATAGCATAGCATAATGCCAACAGTCTTTAATGTTCCCAGTGCTGGGACACAGGCCTCCTTTCTTTGAGAGGGAGTGGGCTGTAATCTACCACACGGGTCCAGCCCGGGTTGGTAGATGATCATCAAATTTTTGGTCATGCCGGTTTCCTCACGATGTTTTCCTTCACCATTTTGAGAGCAGTGGTGATGAAATTATTTACACAAAGTAAAGCGCTTACTTGGGTCCGAACCTACGACAACCCGTAAGTCACCACCGTTACCACTGAGCCACCACTGCTTCACATACATGTTATGTAAATGTCAGAAGGCATTTGAAAATTGTTTCTTATAACTTGAAGCTCTACTTACGTCACTCTTGCGAAGTAACCTCGTATGAGGCAGGTCGTATGTTGATTACTGCGGCCATGATAAGAGGCCTATTGCGTTCTCAACCCCTTCTAGCCCTTGCTACACTGTCCTCTATTGTCCACCCGCTCGCCCTAAGTCAGACTTTTATTTACCTTTAACCCATTTTACCTGCCTCTTATTTGGATGTGAAAAGTAAGGTTCCAAGATCAAGTTGATTCTTTGATTGATTACTACAGGAGAACCGTTTGATAAAGGATTTCAGTTATTTTGTACAAAAGGTTGTTTTTGCTACCAATACTTATTTAAACTTCGGTTTTTTTCTAGCTGTATTAAAATTTTCACTTTTTTTGGGTTCCGTACCTCAAAAAAAAAACGGAGCCCCTATAGGATCACTCGTGTGTCGGTCTGAGTGGCTGGCTGGGTATCTTCCCGTCTGTCACAGCCAATTTGCTCCGAATCTACTGGATCAATTTAGTTGAAATTTGGTATACAATAAGTTTTTTTTTTTTACTGAAATTAAAAAAAAAAAAAAAAAAAATATACATTTAAAGATAAGACATTAAAATTGAAAATAAAAAAAGATAAAATTAAATACAATTAAGAAAATACATAGATGAAAATTTACGAGTACCATCATCCATCTCCGAAACTACTGAGCCAAGAATTTTGAAAAAAATACAGACAATAATTCTTTACTCATCGATTACAGAAAACCTATAAGAAGTCTATAATCTTAATATAACATGATAAATCTCTCAATATTATGCGTAAAAACATACATTTGCAGTTAGAATGTATGGGAGAATATGTTTTTCAACTAGAATGTTAAGTTGGTTCTTGGAATAAATTCATCCGAACTACGGAACCCACTGTGCGTGGTCCGACACGCACTTGGCCGGTTTTTTTTAAATTCTATTTTAAGTTTCGGTATTGTGTTTATAAAGTATGTCAATATAAACTCGTTTTGAAAAGAAAAAAAAGAAAGAAAGAAGGACAAAAACATAAAATACACACACAAAAAAAAGCCTCGTGCTCAAACAAAAACAAAAAAACAATGTTGATAATGGTTGCTGTCAAGGCCACATACCAAAGACAATATTGCGTAATTACTCTTGCGACATTGGCAAATGTCAACAAAAACAACATCACAAAAATAAAATGCTGATTGCAGAGTTACTACTTTTGTAACAAATAATAAGACAAATTATGCTGTGCGTCGCATCTGTGCAAGAACAGGTCATTGCTCAGCGAAATACTGTGAAATTCGAAAGAACCCAACGTCAACAGCGCTGGTTTTCAGCAATTACCTATGGAATGACATATTGACATCCCCCTGCGTGACTTATTCTATCGTGTTAGTAATAATTTTCACTTAAATTTCGTGTGATTATACATAGATGTAATAAAAATATATATCTGTATTTGTGCATATCATAAATTTAAGAAATAATAATAATATATAAACTAAGACCATAATACAATGAGAATAAAACAAGTAATTACTTTTGAAGTTTATAATTCGAATATTACGATATCCCTTCAGTCGTCAGGCGACCCAAATGTTGTAGTGTCAAAAATCACTCTATTCGTCAGGCGACCCAAATTTTGGCAAAAATCATTGACAGATTTTTGTTTTAATAATCTGTGTGTACACAATTCTTCCGTCTTTTCTTTAGCGTAGACTATACTTTCTACTTAACACTTTTATTGTCAGACTACCTGCTGCCTGGCATCACCCGCGTGGACCCTATTTCTTTTTCTAAAATAAAAGTACGTGCCTAAGTTACTCCTTATAACAACAGCTATCTGCCAGTTTAAGTCCCGTCAAAATCGGTCCAGCCGTTACGGAAACTAGCCGGAACAAACAGAGTAGCAATTTTTTATTTTTTTTAATGAGTACCGCTTTCATATGCATTTAGTAAAAAGCTGTTATTTCGACATTATAAACAGACATTTCAATTTTATTTATTTTTATAGATGCTCCTCATTCTTCTACAATACAAACAACGACAGTTCCTTACTCCATGGAATTTCTGTCACACTAAATGACTTACCTCTTATACTTATTTCTCATCGTATCTATTCTCGGCACAACACACATACCTCATAGCATTCTCATCTCAGCTGCACGCAGTTGCTTTTCATTCATCTCTTTTGTGGTCTAACATTCCGATCAAGACAAAAATGCGAGTATATTTCCCCGAAATTCTCTCAACACAACTTTTAATCAGCCTTCCTATGTTACTTTATAAGGTATGTTATTTCGACTACCTTTATTCGGTATTTTACTAGTTATTTTTAGTATGAGAAAAATGGCTTTTGATCTGCATAATCAGAGTATAATGTTGGACACAGGCCTCCTCTCTGTGAGAGGGGGTGCGCTGTAATCTACCACGCGAGCGGGTTGGTAGATGTCACATGTCTTAATTTTTTTTATTCTAGGACATGCCGGTTTCCTCACGATGTTTTTCTTCACCGTTTTGAGAGCAGTGGTGATGAAATTATTTACATAAAGTAAAGCGCCTGCATTTTTTTTTTTTTGAGTTTGGGAAATTATCATAGCGCCTACCTGGGTTCGAAATTTCGCAATTCCCGTTACCACTCGGTCACCACTACTCTATGCCTTTTTCCTGCATTGGGACGATTGCCGATTGGTAATCTAAAAATCCAACCATAACCTTTAGGTAAATTACATATTCAAATATTATTCAGAGGTAATCAATCAGAGCTTCGAATCAATTTCCCACATATTAAAAGAAAACAATCCTTCATCATTATAATCGAATCATGCGATACTGTTTTTATTCAATAAAATCGTAAATGCGAATTTTAATTCAATTACAGGGTGTCCTTAATGAGTGTAGCTGTCGATCAAATATGCTCGTTTATTAAAACTATTATATAGGTTGTTGATTTTTAGGGTTCCGTACCCAAAGGGTGCCAACGGGACCCTATTACTAAGCCTCCGATGTCCGTCAGTCTATCACAGGACTATTTCTTTTGAACCGTAATAGATTGACACGGCTGCGACAGGCTGTTAAAACAACAAATAAAAAAGAGTTTAAAAAAGTTGTTCAAAAAGTATTAAAAAATATTGTACGATGGTACGGAACTCTTTGCACACACACACACACACAATCTGCCCACAGAAATTTTCGCAGCACATAATCTGGGAAAAATATTAAACCTAGCAATGTGAGTACCTACATAAATGATAATGCTTATTTTCAATATCTAGTGTACTTAAACATATGTAGTTAATAAGCCATTGTCAATAAAAAGTGATCTTTTCATACACCAATCGGATTATAAAACTAGATGCATAAAGAAAACGGCTAAAGAAATTAAATAGCTTCCCTTTGAACATAAACAAAGTAATAATTATATAAAAAGCCAATCTCGAAGGAAGCGTGTTAAAAATCAGAAATTATTGACATTAACCTATTCAGACAAAGTAGGCTCTTTCAGACATTATCTTTAGGCTCCTTTACACACTGAGAAGAGCACAAAAAATATATATTTTTAAACACATTGAATAACCAACTCTATCATTAGAACGATAAAGAGTAAAGTCGTAATGACACCGACATCAAAAGGCACTTTATGTCACAGAAAATAAGTTTTATTATTAAATACAAAACGTTCGTCTTTTGTCTGCACTGTTTCTTTCAATTAAAACACCCACGTTTGGTTTTATGAATAACGTTTATGTGTGTGAATTATAAGAAAAATATGTTTGTATCAATTTTGAAACCAATAAGACATTCATTCAATATGAGGTTTTGACGAATTAAGCACATTGATCCGGCTTTTTCAATATTTTTCGACGTGTATTTCATGTCGTTTGATGCGAATATAACATGGTAACCTTAAAGAATTACTTATACCACTCTTGAATAGTAACATTCAATCTAAATATTATAAAATTTTCTCTTTAAATATTTCCTCAGAAATGGTAACAATATTGAAAGAGTTGTGAAACTTAAATAAAATCGCAAATAATTAACGCTAACATCAACTGGAACACTGAAACAATGAAACAATTGTTGATAAATTATTGTTTAAAGCTATTAAAACTTTGAAGTCACTTTTAAGAACCTCATTACGAAATCAAACTAGAAAATATATAATTTTCTAAAAAGGAGTTAGTATAGGGATGTTGTCAAAAAAATCGAATAGATGTTCACACTTGATTCATGATTCAGAGTTCAGTCTTGAATGAGCTCTTCAGCGGACCCGTCACAAAAGAATGACGATTCATGTTTTTTGACGAAGGTGATTTAAGACGTGTCCATCATTTTTCACGATTCGTGATTAGTGAAAACTCGAGCATTTAAAAAGCAATGCCGTCGTCAAAAAAAGAATCGTGAAAAAAGACGATTCGTCAAAAAACACGAATCGTCCTCGTGTGCACAAGCCCTAAAAATACCTCTCGCCTTGCACCTGAAGGGGTTATTATCATTTACAAGGGGTTGTAACTAAACACAATAGCACCCTCATTTAAATTCCCTGTTATGAACGAAATAACACCGCTGGTATTGTTCACGACGAGAACAATTGGCAGTAAGCAGCCCCATAGACTGCAAATGAAAGGTAAACTCGCTAATTAAGGAAAAAGTATGGTTTTTAAAAGAGAGATTTTAATGAAGATGGATTCGATATTTTAACGAGGACCGCTAAAAATAGGAAAAATTCAATTAATCTTTGTAAGCTTGATTGATTGTTTAAGCAAATTGACTCACACTACGAGTTACCGGAAAATTATCATCATTTTCAAAGCCTTTTTCCAAATTTGTTGGGGTTAACTTCCAGTCCAACTGGAAGCAGACCGGAAAATTATAAAAAATATTATATTAACGTTTGATCACTGATTTCGATTGCGCACTGCGGGTAGATCATTTAAATACGATAAATTGATATACAACGCAGAGGAAAGACATACCTTCCTATAAATAAGCTCAATAACTAAAAAATATAATTATGTCGTATCTGTATTTATGTTATTGTGTGTACATTAATAATAAAATAAGCCATATCTACGGCTAGTACAAATCATATTGCGAATTTCTGACCGAAACGAAAATCTGAAAAAAAAAAACCTTTCAAGTACCTGTTTCAATATCCGTTTTCTCTATGAACACATCCCACTGTTTTAAATATTACACTTCCAATTCATATATTAATATCTGACCCTAAACCTCACATGTAAAGAAGTTTCTGGGAAAATTCCTTTTTACAATCAGACAGGGTCAGCTTTATGAATTAACACCAAGTCGCTGGGTCAAAACCTGACATGTGCCATTAAGCATAACCAAAGAGGGGAAGGCAGAACTGTCAGAGTAAAATAGTATCTACCCACATTTTGAGGTTACCTACTGCCATCAATCGCCCAATTGGAGACTCCTGACCAATTCTATAATTTAATTTTACTGTTTATGTCTTACTAGCTTCGCTTCGGCTTCACTCGTGGGACTTTCGGAAATTATCCCACAATAACGTACTACCAAAATAAAAGTATCCTTGTCCTAACCAAGGTCCTGATATATCCGTGTGCCAAATTTTACACAAATCCGTCCAGCCGTTAAGGCGTGCAAAGGTAACAGACAGATATACCGTTAGAGTTACTTTCGCATTTTTAATATACGAGTAAGTTCACAAAATCTTCCAGTGATTTTTGTTTACAAGTCATTGTGTGATTTAACAAACGAAGCAATACATATTTATTAATTTCATGCCATTCTGTAACGGCTGATTGAAGTTTACGAGTCACTTTATAGCTCCAACGACGTCCGGGCGGCGGCATACAGAATGTACTATTAATACTATAGCTATAACCTAGGTGTCTTCAAGACACAGTGAATATGTTACTACTAGGTAAGCTTACACTATCAACGTAAGAGATTACCTAAGCCTTGTGGTTGGATGGTTAAACAATGCTGTGCAACTTTTGTTTTCCACGAATACGTGGTCGTGGAAAACAAAATTTGCACGACATTGCTTAACAACATGTATTTTGTGGTGCGAGAAATGTTTTTGATTGCACTGCTTGCAGTTTAGAGCAGTGGTGGAAACGTCCCTGTCTTTCGAGTTGGTCGTTGGTTCAAACCCAGCAGGCACTTTACTTTGTGTAAATTTTTCCATCAACAATGTTCCCACAATGGTGAAGGAAAACATCGTGATAAAACCTGCATGTCATAGAAGATATGTGACATCCACGAACCCGCACTGGTTCCACGTGGTGAATAAGGCTCAATTTACATTGCCGCTGAACGGAGTAGAAACGAGTTTTTGTAACGACATTGTACATAGCAAATTAACTTTATGTCTATTGTCTAACTTAAAACTGGATACGAGCTTGTTACTGCGAGAATTCCCGAGAATGCGCGAGAAATCTCCAAAAGACGCGCAACCTATCCAGACCTTATTTGGCTCGTATCTAGATTTATGCGTTACACGATTTGACATAAAATTAATTTAACTTGTACAAAAAAAATCGCTCCCATTCCGTTCCGCGGCAATGTAAATTGAGTCTTACGGCCCACTCTCTTTCACAGAGAGGAGGCCTAAGTCCCAGCAGTGGGTATATTATAGGCTGATTGTGCTTGCAGTTTGTATGTGGAACTTGTCTCCAGCTACACAAAATCATGTTGCTGTAACAATCTTGCGCAATTTTTGCTTACCTTGCATACGGGGCTGTAATCTAAAGTACAGTTTTAATTTTGTAATCTCTAAGGTGCTTTGTACACGGCACGGTGTCTTTACGGTACGGCGAACAAACCGCGCCGTAGAAAAAACGTGTCTGTCAACAAGCTTCCATAGTGATCCATACAACACTGACGACCGTGCTTAGACAAGGCGTACAAACCGTAGTCGTGTGGCCTTACAATGCAATACATATGAATTACCAGGGTAATTACAAACATAAAGTAGCCCATTTTGGCTACTTCATGTTTGTAATTCACTTCATGTTTGGACTTCAGCCGGTATCTCCTGTAACAACTTAGGCCATTTACGCATTGGTCGAAGCGGTATGGTTTCGGTATAGTATGCTCGGTATACCGAAACGATACCGCACTGCTTTCATTTACGAACCTGGCGTTATGTTTTCGGTATAACTTGTGCAGTACCGCTTAATTTGTCGCGAGAAAATGTCATTTTCGAGTAATGAAGATGTTGTGGTGTGTTATATTTATCTTCGCAAAAAAACGAAAGCCCTATTGGCAACATCCTTTGAAAATTGAAAAAAAAAAAAACAATTTAACCGCGTGACGTGTCTCAAAACATCGAACGGATACTGGATGTTTCTACAGAGACGCGGTAAACCAAAACGATCCCGCCCCTCTCCCGCGCATACCGAGCCCATCAGGAAACGCTCATTCAAATACATAGAAAAGTGCAATACCTACGCGGTCAAAATGTATGGAGCAGCTGTTTTTTTTTTAATAGCCGACGAAAAATTTCAACGCAGGGGTTTTCAGAATCATGTACTGAATCCATGGTAACCGGCTTCGCGTCGATGTCCCGGACACCCTGTATAGGCGCTCGTAATCTTCGGTATCGAGTATACTGAGCATGCTGATCCCGCATCGCTGACGTACCGACCAGTGAGGAAAGGGCTTTAGGTGAAGCTTGAAGTGATAGCTGTCATTCCATCTGATGTTAGGGATCACCACTATTGACAGTTCACTTCGAGCTCACCGCACCTAAGTTTTCACGAAGAGTTTTTTACAGAACAGTTCGGCAGATCATAAACAACACACAATTAAATATGCTGTTCGAATTTCACGAATTACCTGGAATCAAATTTTCCCGTCAAACATGCAAATCCGTCGAAATAAGCAGACCGCGACGTAATCAACGAAATTATAGAAACTGGCAACCCTATTTTAAACGTACATCAATTTGCACACCGTGTAGTCAGTGCGTTTGACAGTTTTGTCCAACAATGTGTTATTTGGTACACTGTGCATTGTGCTGCAAATGTTTGCCCCACATAGTTGTTATTTAATAGTTCAGCGTGTCATCCAACGTGGGCTTTTTGGGCACGTTACCAGATATATGGGGAAGAGTATTTTAGTTTCCACGTTGCGAATGTATTTTTAAATAAATTCTCGTCACGTTTAGATGAAAACGTGCCCTATTTCTATAATGTGCACAGATCATTTTCATACACAGCGCTATCAAGTGGCTTTCTCCCTTCTATTCGTTAAATATTTTTACCACGCTATTGATATAGAATAAATAGAAAAGTTTAAAAAATACTGCAACTACTATCAAAAAAATAATTTAATGGCCTACGTACTACGGACTAGCTACGCCGCGTAGCAACCGCTACGAGTTACGCTGTCGTAGACATAATCCGCTACGCCGCGCCTAGTTATTATTCGTACTACTGTAGACCATTATTTGAGGGACTCGTGGTTAAATAATAACAGCCGCACAGGTTGATCTTCAAGGTTAAGCAACGCTTGCCAAGGTCTTTCCGTGAATGGGTGACCACCTATTACGTACCGAGATCCTCCTTTTTAACGTTACTTAGAAGCCCGAAATCTGACAACCAGTCTTACCAAGGGGTATTGTGTTACCCAGTCACTGGTTTGTGGACGTCAGATAGGCAGTCACTCCATGTAAAATACTGGTATTCAGTTGCATCCGGTTAGACAAGAAGCCGACCCCAACATAGTTAGAAAAAAGCTAGGCACATAATGATGAAAACCACTCTTTACCAGACAAATACAAAAAATCGAACAGAATCTTTACTAAATTATCTACCGGATAATTTACCCAGAACTCATCCGTAGGTAAAATAGGCCCTACCTATAATTCCAGACAGTAACTGAATTTTTAACCCATACTTTTTTTATTACCAAGATACTGCTGGAACAACATACTCCATCTCCGGTAAACTTAGAAAATTCTTCGTACATTATACTTTAAAAACTAGTCTTAGATTGAAGATTGAAACTTTACACATAAAACTTTATGATAGGAGGACAAACGGGGCAGCGCCATGTTTACTAGTTTGCAAGCTAGGGAAGATGCTAACGTGAGTTAGATCTACAACGCTAAACGCTTTATTACTTTTTTAGGGTGCCAAACGGAACCCTATTATTAAGCCTCCGGTGTCCGTATGTCTGTCAGCGAGCTGTATCTCATGAACCGTAATAGAGAGACTGTTGAAATTTTCACAGATTGTGAAAATATACAGTAAATTGTGTGTAATTGTATATATATGTACTGCGTGTGTTCTGTCGCTATAACAACAAAAAAAACCCGCAACCCGCAACCTGCTCGTAAGGAAACCGGCATGCCTTTTTTTTTTTTTTTTTTGAGGATGGGAAATCATCAAATGACTTCTCCCGCTCTGGGCAGAGCGAGAGGGTGTGTCAGACTTTTACTGACTAAAACCCACCCATGTTCCTTCCGTTGCCTGTGTGCCGGGGCCGCGTTATCCCTTTCGGACAAACCCGCAACCCCAGCAGGCATTGGTCTTTCGACCCCGTCAGTTGGTGCTGACATCTCTTTGAGGCGCGCGTGGAACACAACGCGCCGTCGACACGGGCCTGGTCCTTATCGGACGGCGAGCTGCCCATTGCTCACCGTCCGCAAGCCCGCGCCTACGGTGGCCGGAAGTCGGCTCTCGACTCCCGACGCCCGGGGCGTCTCCTGCGGCGACTAGGGCCGCGAGGGCGTGCAGCTTGCATCTCCCTCGCGCGCTCCGCCTCCTCCTTCGCGAACATAACTGCTTCGCCTAAGGAGGTGACGGCCTCCCATGCACTCTCGCTCCGAACCATGGCCTGAACCAGGGCCGGACGCGAGAGATCGCCGCCGCCGATCGCCTCCGTGAAGACACGGCGGTGCTCCGCCCAAGCCGGGCAGACCTCCACCGTATGCTCCACCGTGTCCTCCGGGCGATCCACACAGTGGTGACACCCGGGCGTTTCCTCCCGCCTTACGCGGAACAGGAACCTCCCGAAACAACCGTGTCCGGTGAGGACCTGCGTCAGGCGGAAGGTGACGACGCCATGGCGCCTCTCAAGCCACTCCTCAAAGAGGGGACTTATCGCCGCAATTGTGGCGTGCCCAAAACCGGCATGCCTAAGAGATATTTCTCGACGGCATGTGAAGCCAAGTCAGAAGCGGGTGGCTTTAAAACTCTGATACCAGGTTAGTCACTAACCACACGAAAAGAAGAAGAACAAAAAATAAAATAAACCTAAGCGGGTTCCCCATAGAAGAAAAATGGTGTTTTTTACTGAAGTAGTTTTAATAAATATATAGAACTCAATTTTAATTTCGTTTACTCAGCTATCAGAAGCGTTTCTTTAGAAAATCACACCACATCATGCTTGTATGCTCTGACCGGTAAGCAGCGGTGTACACCCCACATTTGAACAGATATTTTGGTTAAGTTCATTTAAAGGCATTTACCTCAGAAATTCTTGATGGAAGAAACCTATTTGGGTTTTTTTTTCTATCTAGAATATCTAACGTAACCTAACCTGGAAATCTAACCCAGGATCCGGCGCTCAGTAGTTGCACTTACGGACCCCAAAACCAACGAGGCTATTGAGGCCTTTAAAGATCTTTTGTAAAAATGATAGAATCATAAGAAAGTTTACTTTGATTATTATTAAAAAAATCGATTTGAGTTTAAAATATTCATGTAATTTACGAAACAGCGCAACAGGTGCCCTGAAACTGTAATAAAACTACATGTTTAATACACTCTCGAATCAAGATTCATACTAACAGTCCATTTCAAAAGAAACATTAATTATTCTCATTGAATTTTTCAAAGCAATTTTACGGAATGGTGATTCGTAAACACAAATTCGTCGGGAGACGATCTCATAAAATTTAACAATTTAATATCGTTACGTGTGTCAGTTACTGTTATCGTTTCTGCAAGTAATGTTACGAGATGAAACGGTGTGTTAGATATTGTAGTTATCTCTATTTTTGCTTTAATGTAGCACGAGCTGATCCCCGGTTTTCTTTCTTATAAGGGAAACAGCTACATTATCCGGATAAAAATATCCTATATTTTTATCTAAATCAATAGCGATAGCCCAGTGGCGTGACCGTCAGACTGCCAAGTCATAGGTCTCGAGTTTGAACCCAAGCCACGCACCTCTGACTTTTCGGATTCATGGGCGTATTGTATAATTGTCACTTGCTTCATAAACATCGTGAGGAAACCGGCCTGAGAGATATTTCTCGACGGCATGTGAAGCCAAGTCAGAAGCCCATGGGCGGTTTTATAACTCTGACACCAGATTAGTCACTAATCTGGTGTCAGAGTTATAAAACCCTAGACCCAGATCATAGTCAGTCTACCTGTGTCAAATTTCATCTAAATCAGTTCAGCAGCTGAAGCGTGATTGACTAACAAACATGCAATTCATAAAGTCGCAAACATTTAAAGTTTTGAACTTACTTATGACTAGCTTCTGCCCGCGACTATGTCTGCATGGGCTTAAAATTTGGGTCTATATTATATATATATATTTTTTATGTTATAGAGAAAACACATACGTACATAATTATAAGGTTCAAAAAACAAATTTTCAAGGAAAAAATTGGAAAGTATAGAAAAAAGTGTATCTTTGGTACCCGCCGTGTACTAATAAAACCAGGTTATATTAAGACGACGACTATCTGTCTGCCAAATTTCATCCAAATCCGGTCAGAAGTTTTTGGGTGATTGAGTAACAAACATCCAAACATACAAATTCCACACAAGCAAGGATATTAATAACAAATTATAACACAACAAACCTTGTGGGCGATAGGATTTCTCATTGACAAAAAATTACAAACTTCCTTAGAAACTATTATCCCCAATTTAAACCCGTCAGGGGATGAATTTTCAAAAATCCTTCCTTAGTCACACCTTTGTTATATAAAGAAGTCTTGTGCAAAATTTCATGCTTTTAGAGCGGTTTAGGCTGTGCGTTCTTTATAATTATGTCAGTGAATTTAAGATTTTTTTCAAGAAGATGATGAGTTGTAATGACCTTCCTAGGGGGTTGGGGACGGGGTGGTACTGATAAACCTCCTAAAATGATACTACGTGGTTTCAAACGGCTCACCGCTTAAATCAAAATTGATTGGTCTGACGATCCCTTGATCAGATCAATTTATGCCTCAGCGAGCACGCATTTGGAAATGTGACTACCGTTCTAATTTCAGATAGCGGTATCGCCGAACTATTTACTTGAATAGGATAAATGGCAGTATTTCCCTAACAATTTTTTTTTTTCTCCAAATAAAAGTGACTAGCTTCTGAACGCGGCTACACGTTCGTGGTGTTCGAAACTATTCCACGGCGTATCGAGATAAAAATACTTTTTGTCCTAACTCATGTAATGGTCTATCCGTGTGAAAAATTGCATCCAAATCCGTTCAGCCGTTAAGGCGTAAAAAGGTAACAGACAGACAGATATTGATAGATTTACTTGCATTAATAAGATTAAGTATATTATGGATATTTGTTTGTAGCTGGTTAGATAGAAAGCCAAAACAAGTCAAGAAACTTATTTTCTCAAGCTTACCGCTTTAATCATAGAAGTTGTAAGACTTTAGCACTTGTTTATGTGCGCGTTAACTTCGTTTAATATAGTTATTTGTTAAAATATTTCATTTTCTAACCTTCATTTATATATAAGACGATGCTGTGAAGTAGTAATGTTTTGTGATACTAAAAGCTAAATAAATGGTTAGAAAATACATACCTCGCACATACAACTCAGGACATAATGTTGATATGCACCTATTAGTTGTATTAAGAAATTTACATCTTTTTCATTTTGGCATATTTTTTATATTTATTTTTTAATTGTTCACAAAAGGCGTTGCAAAACAAAAAAAAAAATAGTGAGTACCCACGGTACATCACTAGCCACCTACAAAAAACATCTAAAATCTATAAAACATTAAATTCTACACAAAATCATTGAATAAAAATATTCGAAATTTGACAGTCTCAGTTTTCACCCTCCAGAATGAATACATTAATCATTTTGTTTGCGGTCCGGCCTCAGCAAACGGACTAATAAAAAGTCGATATCTGAGACCACTTAACTAGAATCTGCTTACTGCCCCATCTTTATTTTCATCCGGGGTGAATATAGACTCAAATACTTAGTGATGGGACGAGTTCCAATCTTATTGAATAAAATTACAGTGGTCAAACAGTGGTTTGAAATGTAACGGGTTGGCTTTGAGTGCTTCAGAGGTTTAAATATCTGGTGATGGTCATGAGTTTTGCCAGAATCACCACTGTTTGCAAACGGAATGGATAGCACGAGATGTTTCTCATATCATAATAACCTATAAAAGGTCAAATTAAAATAGTTTGCGCAACTTCGCCTATAATATTCCCACTGCTGGGACACAGCCCTCCTCTCTGTGTGAGGGAGTGGGTCATAATCCACCACCCGGGCCCAGTGCAGATTAGTAGATGTCACATGTCTTCGAATTTTTGTTACTAGAACATGCCGGTTTCCTCACGATGTTTTCCTTCACCGTTTTGAAAGCAATGGTGATGAAATTAATAGACAAAATAAAGCGCCTATCTGGGTTTGAACCTACGACCTGCAACTCGTACGTCGCGGCTGTTACCACTGGGTCACAACCTCTCTCACGCGATTGTATCAATATACCTATATATGTATATATAAAATAAAAATATACTGCATGAATTTTTGTTACCGTCTCGAAAAAAATAATAGGGTATAATAGGAAAACGGAGTAGAAAAAAAAAAAATACAAATAAATATATTTTTTTGTTTTTTTTTTAACTTTAAAAAATATCGAAATTCAAATCATAGATAGATAGATAGATAGATAGACAGATAGATAGATAGATAGATAGATAGATAGATAGATAGATATCTTTATTTGCTCAAACATGTGTACACATACAGAAATAAAAACGTGCATGCAGGTTAACATAAAAAAAATACAGGTTCAGACATGTTTGCCACATGTTATGGCGTGCAAATATTAATAATTATGATTGTTAATAATGTAGGTAGTCAAGTCAATATAAACATAATGACAATAAATGTCAACAGTAAACAAAAAATAATTCCTAAAAATCTATGTCAAAATAAATGGTTCTGTCAGAAATTCCTTAATATTATAATATGCTTTGTCAGTTAGAAATGACTTTAGTTGTTTCTTCAATTGTACATTATTAAGCACCCTAATTTATCCGGAATTTATCAATGAATTCGTAGCTTTCCTTAGCGGCCGATAGGTAGTCGCCGCACTTGCCGTCGGCCTCTTTAATATCCTTTCGCAGGCGCACAAGCTGCTCGCGCATCCCGCCCGCCCGCGTGGTCAATGCTACTAAACAAATATTCCCGGGTATCCCTTCTGTTCCACTTACACAACACACCATATTATTCTCGAGACGGTAAAAAAATTCAGCCGGTATAACGATAAAACAAACAAAAAATAAATATTTTCGTAACTCATAAGTTCAAGTAACTACGGTAAATTACGAGGTCAACGACCGCCAACGACTTGAAAGTCAATAAATATCGATAGGTACCCATCACAACTATGAAGTTTCGCCAGCTAATGTATTTTGACCCTGTTAACCTAAGTATTTAAAAATCAGTCAATCTGCTTAGCCTACTCCCCGTAGATCAACTTCATAATCTGCCTAGCCTTTGCCAACTATGTTGGGGTTGGTGTCCAGTCTAATCGGATGTAGCTGAATACCAGTATTTTATATGGAGCGACTGCCTATCTGATCTCCACAACCCAGTTACTGGGTAACACGATACCCCTTGATAAGACTGATTGTCAGACGCATGTCTGACAATCAGTCTTACCAATCCAATCAGACTTCTGACTACCCGTAACGACTGTCAAAGATATACGAATGACAGCCGGGACCAACGGCTTAACGTGCTTTCCGACCGGAGGTGTCTCTATATGTAGGTAATGAATGGTCACTCATCCACGAACCGACCGCGGCACGATCGACTCGAGCGGCTGTTATTATTTAGCCACGAGCTCCTGTTAGTTTTTAAAATAGCCTACTGTTATAAGAAGCAAGGAAAAAAAAAGGTAAATTTGCTAAATTACTAAAGCAGTTCTTTTTCAGGAGTTTGTAAGCGATGTTCTTAAGAAAGTGGTTTGCAGATTGTTGAGGGAGAGCTAATAAGTAATTTAGTTAGTAGTTTAGTTTTATATGATATAAGTCATTTCATATTATTGTTTGTTACATATAAGTATTATAGGTGGAAATTAAGTGTCCGCACTAATAAACTTAATTTCTTTTACTGTTTGTTCTGTTCCCGCAGACAAACCGTGAAAACAGTTTTGCGGGGCATAGTTCTTAAATTAAGGTTTTTTATAAACGTTGTTCATAATAAATAAATAAATAACTGCAATAGTCCTGCACCAACCTGGGGTTGTCCTTGGGTGCACTTGCGTAGTGCATACAGGCATAATCGTCGGTTGGTGCCTCAATACATAAAAATGTCTAAGGGGCCTCTGCGAGTTGGCTTCGGCCCCTCGTACGCCTTCCAAAGGTCCGGGACTCCAGGGTCCCGAGAAATGTCAATGACCAAAAAATAAATAGTAATAATATCTTTTCCTAGAAAGCAAATGCCAGAAAGAAAAAGAAATTTGAAGAAATGAGGAAAATGTCGGGTGGAAATTTTTGAGAATGAATGTTGATGGCTAAGAGTAAGAAAGGAAACGATGGATGGACTGTGTGAAAGATAAAAGGAGTGAGTACCGAGATGGCTACTAATAGAGAAATATGAAAAAAAAAACAATGTTGCGCCGACCACAAACAAATTCGAATAAGGGCAGAAAAGCAAATGGGAACCCTATTAGGTCCGATTTTTATCACTACCTCGCCTTATTGTAAGCGATATTCAATCATTAAAATGTATGTTGTTACAATACTTTAAATAAATAGTCGAATGTTCATTAAGTCCTCAACAAATGATCTCCCCCCAGTTATTTCTATATTATTTACAACTATTACTAAAAGTGTTGTTTATACTAAATTTTGACCAGCGCTTTCCAAACGTGACAAGTACTGCCATAAATCATTAATAATATATAATTTTGTTATAAAAGGGGACATGAACGTCACCATGAATCATAATTTGCGTGCCATGAGAACTGATAATCTGTATAATTTATGTTTTCATGCATGGTCGTAGTAATTGATAGTATGTAATATTTATAGTGACTGTCTCATCAGTTCGTCTAGTGATCGCAAGGGCAACTGCTGAGCCTGAGGTTCTGGTTTCGATCCCAGGTCGGGCGAAGTGAATTCGGTTATTCTATCTGCATTTTCTCAGAAGCAGCCCGGACTCTGGATGGCTCGCCCACTATTACATGGGACTTAAACATAACTGGCGAAATATAGGTGTACTATAGGCAGACCTCTGCCCGATCCTTCTGGGAAACATGGCGTGATGTTATGTTATGTTATTTATAGTGGGGTTCAGACGAGCTCTCAGCCCAATAATAATAATAGCCTGACCTAGCTAGTAGCTTGGACCCTGTTCCCGATACCGGTGGGCTACTATTTTTTATATTTTTAAATGTTTTTATATTCTTTTATTAACTTAACTAATATTTAAAAATATAATTTATATGTAGGTATATAAAATTAAATAAAGGACATAATAATATCAGCCTGTCACTGTCCCACTGGGGCAAAGGCCTCTTCTCATACAGAGAAGGCACGAGCATTGATCACCACGCTTGCTCAAGACGGGTTGGCGATTTCAGACTTATATTAACTATAAGTCCAGGTTTCCCCACGATGTTTTCCTTCACCGATGTCAGTAATGTCCAAGAAAAACTCAGAAAGTACATATGAATTGAAAAAGTCACATTGGTAATTGCCCGGACTTGAACCCAAAACCTTAGCCCAATACAATAGACATATCAATTCATGTTTTTGATATTTTATTAAAACAGTATTTCAAAAACAATGTTTTTGAGTTTGACGATTGAATAATAAAGTTATGATACATTGTATAATTGGTATTACGTACCAGGGCCATTATGGTATTGGACAATGTATAAAATTCAAACTAATGAAAACAATACTATGTGTACTATATACGAGTATATACCTAATAATCCTAATATGCATTTAGTTTATTTTTATATAAGAATACCTACAAACACAGATTTCAGATTTTTAGTTTAGGACTAAGACCAAGTACCTGGTCGACCGAGCTCTGCTTGAAAATAGAGAAAACGAATTTTCCCAGAAATTAGGCCTAGTTAGATCGAGTTTTGAGCCCCCGTTAACCCTATGTTGCAACTTTCATCGAAATCGTTAGAGCCGTTTTCGAGAACGTGATTATAAATATACAAATATTGCTCATTTAATATTATAGGATGAGACAGTTACGCAGACAGTTATTTTCACCCAAAGTGATGTTTTAATTTACTGGGAGTTTTAGTCAAAAGTGGTACACCAATTAAGAGGTAAACTATACCAACTGTACCTATAAATTTGCATTTTTTTTTGTATGCAGAGATCTTTGTAATAACCGTAAATTCAAGAGCAATTATAGATTAACGGATAGTAAATGTTTTGGCATAAATTATTTTTTATAATATACAATTCTTAAAGGTGTTTTCCCTTTAAAGGTATCAAATTTTACCATTAAAGGACGAAAGTTAGAAACGTTCAGCTCTTTTACGCGGTAACAACTTTAAAATAAGATGCGGTAACAAAGAAGTTGTTAAATATCATGACAAGCTAAAAGTTAAGATCGGGTTACCGGTTACTTTAAAATAATTGTAACCTGTTACACCGGGGATTTTGCCAGAAAAGTATGATCAATAAAGGGGATGAGATTCAGTAAAAGGGAGACTCAAGACTAAATAATTAGGGTGTCGTATTCACTGCTGGTTTTGGCAAAAATCGTTCGGTAATCCGTAGCTACAGAGGGTTAAAAAGCAAGCATATCAAAATTAAAATAAATATTTGAAATACTAGCGACCCGACCTAGATTCTTACGAGTGCAAGGGCGACATCCACATTTCTGTTCTATATCTAAGTTATTTTTTTAATGTTTGTGAACGGGCGCCGTCAGTGGGGACTGGTCATCTCTTAGCTGCCACGGCTTATTTGAATTTTTGAATTGTTTTTTTTTTTATTATTATTACGGACGGTTATAACGTGCACGTCTTTCTACATTGTTCTCACATGAATGATGTAACCAATATCTTGTAACAATATTTTGATTTAAAAGAGTGTTCGTGGAGTTTCTTGCCTGTTCTTCTCCATAGGTATTATTATTGGTTTATTTGAAATAAATGTTTTTGAGTTTGAGTTTGAATCTATTATAAAAATTAATTGTGTAGTTTAGAAGATCTAAGCGGTCATACAGACAGTCACGAAAAACGACTTTGTTCTATTCTATGTATCTATATTGTAATAGTTCAGATACTTAGGTAATAGAATCCAATATGACCACACCTTTCTGATATATACTGTATATAGATTCCTAAGTATCTGAACTATTTCAATTATTACCTGAAATGTCTTAACCGCGTTATCATGAGTTATAGCTCAGTTCTCAAAGTAAATTGCCAAGTGAATGGCATAAGTATTTGCTCCATTAATACACTCAGTACTTTTGCTAATTGAGTACTAACATTAATCAAAGCGTGAACGGGTCTTTACGACCCTCATGGGCAGCGGTAGGGTTGGTCTTGCAGCCGCGAAACTTGACATTTCACTGTATACCTGTTGCATAATGGCCACCATACACCACAAGCTCTAAAGCCAAAATTACATTACGTTAGTGACATAAAATTATAGGGCGAAGTGTATTCTGTAGAAGTGTGTGGGCGGCGGGACCGCCTGGCGGGAGCGTCGCTCGCCCGCGTGAACTGTCACCAACGGAAAAGTCGACCTATAATTTTGTTGTAATTTTGACTTAAGTTACGCTTAAGCTGGAGTTTGCTAAAACAGCGGTGGCCGCCACATTGCGTCCACAATTTACCGGTGAATTACTACACTGAAACGTTATTTATGAAAGTATGTGTTTTCCTAGGGGGCATTTTTTGACACCATAAAGTCAAAACTCGCTGCCATCATTTTCATGACAGCCGTCACTGCGGCCGTTATGTGGCGGCCACCTCTCTTCTAGGAAACCGTAGCTGTACATGGGATTTATTTCCAGCTAAATGTCCGGCAATATTTTAACCAACTCAACTCCAAACATTTATTTCAGCTAAACCATTTACAGGCACTTTTAAATTGACAACGGATTTGGTCAGTCAGAAATATGAAGCTAGTTGTCCAAAGCGTTGTAGGTTCCTAGGGAAATGAACGGACAAGAAACTCCACGGGCACTCTTTTAAATTATATTGTTGCAAAATATTGGTTTCATTATTAATCTTGTATAAGTATAAATACATATAAGTTATGTGAGAACGACGTAACAAGACAGGAAGTTAAAAGTTGCCAGAGTAAAAACAAAAGAAGGGAAAAACAATTTAAAAATAAAATATTCTTAGTTAACGACGTTGGCCCTGACATCACGCTTTTCGGAGATAGTTAGCATTTTAGTGTCAGCATTTTTCCAAAGAATGCTCCAGTTATAATATAATACCAGCCTATTACTGGCCCACTGCAGGGCAGGGCCTCTTCTCATACACAGAAGGCATGAGCATTGATCACCACGCTTGCTTAAGACGGTTCGGTGATTTCAGACTTATATTAACTATAAGTCCAGGTTTCCTCAAGATGTTTTCATTCACCGATGTCAGTAACGTCCAAGATAAACTCAAAAAGTACATATGAATTGAAAAAGTCACGTTTGTACTTGTCCGGATTTGAACCCACAACCTCGTACATGAGAGGAGAGGCTTTAAACACTGGGCCATCACGACAACCTAAAAGCTCCAATTGTTTAAACAATATTATGTCTTAATACTCCATGTTAGTATTGCCCTGTTTATTAAACCCAATATGGTGTGGCGGTATTTACTGAACCACTGCCAAAAGTAATGTACGCATCACAGTGAATTGCTTGATGTTGTCATGACGAGATCTGACCAATATTACCCAGGATCTTTAGTCGATATAGAGCTCACATTTCAATGCTCTCCTCTCTGTCGAGTAAGTCATTCATAGGTACCGAATAATGGTCGTAATGGTGGTCGTGCGGTCGGTTTTTTTCTCTAACTAAACAGACAGCTGTGCCGCTGGGGAGTTGGTTGCGCCACTTCTTCGTCCCAGCTAACGCACTAGGAAGTGGTGAAGCGTGGGCGTTTTGGGGGACTGTCTTATGTAATTTTGACGTTCGAAAAGTGCTGATTCTCAGCCTAGTTTGAGTAAATGACTTTTGAATTTTGGTCCCGGCTATCATTCGTAGATCTTTGACAGTCGTCGAGGGTAGTTAGAAGCCCGAAAGTCTGACAAATAGTCGTGCCAAGGTGTTACGTGTTACCTGTTGTACTTACTGATTTGTGGAGGTCAGATAGGTAGTCGTAAAATACTGGTATTCAGCTGCATCCGGTTAGACTGGAAGCCAACCCCAACATAGTTAAAAGGGAAATGGCTAGGCAAAAGATGAGGTACCGAATAATGGTCGCTGAACTCCTAACTTGTAGGTACATACAATGTCGCCCATGGGCGTGTGCCCGCCCGTATTTTTCTGAATATTAATGACAAATTAACGAAGATAAACTTAAAAAGGGGGTCTATCTTATATTTCATAATTTTATCTTATTATTTTTTTTTTTTTTTGTGTATCCCACTATGATTTTATGGACTTACACTTGTGTTTTTTAAAATAAGTACAGTTTTTATTAGAAAAAAATGCCTTCACCTACGTTTTTTTTTTCATAGTCAACAAATTTTAATAAAAAATATTAGTTAATCCGATAAAATAACTCATAACCTTTTAGAAATAATAAACAGAATCCAAATGGAGCCAATAACATAGGAGATATGGCAAACGGTATAAAAAAAAAAAATTATAACATCAAAAATCTGGAAGAGATTTCTTTAGAAATAAGCATCACCTTTGTACGTATTTCTCTCTTCTTTTCTTTTTGTCTGTATATATGTGTGTACATAAATGGTTAAATAAATAAATAAAAATATTAAAGATAGACCCCCCCTTTAAAGTTAATTTTCGATAATTTTTCATGAATTTCCAGAAAAATACAGGCAGGCACATGCCCATGGGCGACATTGTATACAACCCTACTGACAAGTCTATTATTTAATTCAAGCAAGAGTTGCAGACATACTCTTAGTTATAATTTATTTTTAAATTATAACGTCTCTTGAGAAATCTTGCTAAGTAAACTTGGGAACTTACCCAACATTGTAGGTAGTCTAAAGTTTACTCAGACTTTTAAATACAATATACAAGATAACACATATATTATATAAATGTAAAAGTATATAAATAAAAAAGTCCATCGGGTGTCGCGGGACAGCTGGTTGGTACGAAGTTCCTTTCGTTAAAACATTTGACACTTGAAACTGAACTTTTTCGGGCATAAC
Organism: Agrochola lota; assembly: GCA_947364205.1. Classification (NCBI taxonomy): domain Eukaryota; kingdom Metazoa; phylum Arthropoda; class Insecta; order Lepidoptera; family Noctuidae; genus Agrochola; species Agrochola lota. Next base: position 4,325,907 of record OX376229.1, read on the forward strand.
ACTTTTTCGTTACATGACGATTTCTGCCAATTTACTCCTATCGCAAGCCGCTTTAAAGAACTTAGTTCCAAAAAAAAGGGAAGAGCTTACTGGGCATTAAAAAATTCGTCCGCATTGCTGGGGAAAGTGCCCAAAAGGCTGGCAGTATTGCCACGTCTAATAAAAGTCAGATTCAGACTCTACGTAGTAAAATGTGCAATTTTTTTTAGCGGGATAGCAGGAAATACTAGCGGTCACCACTACATAAGAGAAACGGATTTATTTAACGTCAAAAGATGGCGACAGATACATTTGATATTCGAATTTGTGTATCTGTATATTTTGATTTGTTCCCTTTGCCTTTGAGGGGAAATTGGAAAAAGTAAATGCATTGGTGCGACAGATATGGAGAAATAGGATCCAGAACGAAGTTACAGGGGGTCGAAAGAAAAGGATGATACGGTGTTTGTTTGTTTTTGCTCGACTTGGCGGGGGCACTACCGTACCCCCAGATAGTGCTGTGTTGGCTTAGCCACAAGAAATTATATGAAAAAAAAAAAAAAACACCACAGCGAAAACAAAGCGTTATTGTGACTTCATTCGGTGGATTTGAACATGAAAGTTTGAAAATATGTAGGAACAATTTTTTTTTATTTTAAAGCGGTTTTTTTATTTTGTATCATCCCATGACGCTTAAGAGGGAACAGGGCCTGCGCGGAATTAAAAAAATTGGTATTCGAAGAAACTATCGCCGTCGTCTTACCTCAAGTCTGCCCCCGTAGAGTGCCATAGCGACAGCTGCAGCTCAGATCTATTATACCACAAAAAAAAATACGAGATCGACGTTTCGTATTCCCCTTTTTTCTCCTCGAAAACTGAGCCGATTCAATTAATTTTTACATTAAAATTTTAAGAAAGAGTATGTCTAGTTTCCTATCCTTTTTTTTATATTGAAACTTTTCGAATCTGTCCGTTAGTCTACTAATCACGGCTAATTTTTGTAACTTTTTGAGGGTCAGATTCTCTTCAGCTTCTTCTTCTTATTCAGGAAGAAAAAACGGGAATACATTTGTATGGAGAATTGCAGGCCCTGTTCCCCCTTAAGAGCCGAGAAAAAATGGAAGAGATTCAAATTGCTAACTATTTGTGGTATCTTACGAATTCCATGCGAACGGAGTCGTGGGCAACAGATAGTAAGTAATAAATAAAAGTTAGCATATCATATCTCTTCATGTAAAGTTCCCCAAAATGAAACGTGACTGAACTTCAGTCACACAAAACACATTTATGGATAACTGAAACTTTATATCAACTACTTATTTCAGAATCCATTAGCATATTACTGATATAGTAATAAACGTAATTTTAAAAGTGCATCAACGTCTGCCCTTCCTATTTTTGACCGTTTGAAAAAAAAAAGTATTAGATAGGTACTCAGACAAATTAATTTATAATTTGATCTAGCTTTTGCCCGCGACTTCATCCCTGTGGATTTCGGAATTCCCCATAAAAACTTCTTTAGTCTCACCCCATTTCATCCCCTTAAGGGTGGACAAAAAAATTGTTTGCCGTTGTCCTTTTTCAGGATTCAAACTATCTCTATACAAAATTTTACCCGTACCTAACAGACAGACAGGCTCACGTTTCGTAGTTTTTTTTACTGAAATGATTAATTAATTTAAAGGGTTGTGTTTTCATATTTTTAAGGCTTGTTTAAAATCCCTGAGGGGGTGAAACGGATACAATAGAATGGATACAATTTCGTTTACTTACAACAATTAATTTTCACGTTCGTTATTATCTTGTTAGTACAAAAATTGTTGTACAGGTGATTATGACAATGCACCTTTTGACCATTTATTTTAGTTAAGCCACTGTTACACAATGGGTGTACGATAGTGTCTGTATTAATAATATTGAATTTTATTCCCAAGATTTCGTACGACTCATTCCGCAGGTGAGTTTAGAAAAATGCTTCCAAACAACACATTTTGTCACACACACACACATAACATCACGCCTTGTTACCCCGAAGGATTGAAACAGACCTATAGTACACCCCCATGTCACCAGTTATATTTAAATCACATATAATAGGGGGCGAGCCTATTGCCATCAACCAGGCACAAATCCAGACTCCGAGCTGCTACTGAGAAATTTCAGATAGGAAAACCCAATAACACTTTGCCCGACCTGCGAATCGAACCCGGGACCTCATGCTCAACAGTAGCGCTTGCAATCACTAGACCAAACGAGGTAGCTTATATCAATATAAAATGAACAGAGTTATCAGGAAGCACTTATCCCATATTACTTGGAGTCGGCGCAACACTTTTTTTGGAACTCCCTTGGGAACAATCACTATCATTCACTCCTGTTTCTTTAATATTATAGAGGTATGAGGAACAGGGTGTAAAGTTCACTCATCCTCGATAGACAAGGGAGGATCCTCCGAGTGTAGTCTGGTTGGCAACTGCCCGACGACTCGCGGAGCATCGGTGTTGGAGCTTTTTTGGCCCCTTGCCTGAGGAGCGGTTCTCTCAAAATTGGGGATCATTCATTGGCATGCAGGATTTCTCGTGACGTCAATGTGATGCGTAGTTCGCATGTGGCAATGTAGATGTCGCCACAATATCATCCCTCACACAATTCATCCTTTGTTTTCTTTGATTTTCTTCTCCCTCTCCATCCATTAACATTTATATTCATTAGTCTTATCAAGGGGTCTCGCGTTACCCAGTAACTGAGTTGTAGAGGTCAGATAGGCAGTCGCTCTATGTAAAATGTGCACGTGCCGTTTTTTTCTATTCTTATGAAAATCATTTTCGTAATATGGTCTAAGCATGAATTAATAAAAATAAATCCTTCCTCACTGGGACATCTTATCATCCCATACATATATGTAGGTAGGTATGTATGTAGCTCTTAACTTTAATCTACTAAAGATGTCGCCATAGACAAGTGATTGGTCTGAGACAACATCATTTGCATGTTAATCGCAAGCAATGACGTCACGGCATGGTGAAAGGGGTAAAAATTGATCACATGCAAAAATTAATAACACACATATTAGATTGAAGTGTGTGTTATGACAAAAAATAAACACAATATTCGATAACAAACAACATACGTTTTTTAACCCGTGCTGTTGGTACGGCGTGTCACTAGGGATTTTAGTGGTAACACGCAAAATCGTCAAAGCTGACATTACATCACTAAACAATATCTATTAAATAGGTAAGCTATTTAAAATATATTGTAATGTGATGTGTCAAAAGGCACTGCGAAAAAATGCTGTTGTTTTGCTATAAATCACGACATTCAAATTGGTCAAAGGATGTGGCCAACTTTTGTATAGAGGCTTGCCCCACTTACGAAATATTATGTACAGGAAAACTTATGACTTCAAGGATTTCATTAACTTCTAGACCTGCAATATACACTGACGAGCAATATAGAAAAGCCACTTGTAAAGTGCGAAAAACATCTAAATATCTCCTAAAACACACAAGTAAGCTTCATGAAGTAAAAAAAAACATGAAAACAATTTTATAGGTGTTTTTTTATGCATTATCAAATATACTTGAATGTTGCTTTTTATTTGCATGGTTTTGAAAATATTGTTTTTTTTTAAGAGACTGTTTAAAAATGTTGTTAAGTAAGTACCTTAACTACCTTTGAGAAAGTAGAAAGTATCTTGGACTTGTAAACAATGTTCGAAATATCAGTTTACAATTTTTATAATAATCTAAATATTATTTTAAATAAAGTATTCTCTTCCTTAGACAAAAAAAATTCGCGTTAAAATAAATTACTTACATTTATAAAGGCAACTCGTACCGCGGGATCGCACAATTATTTGCACATTCTTAGTTAATTCGTTAACCACATAGTTGCTCTTAGATCCTGCAGCGGCTCGAGATAAGACACGAGTAGTAATTACTGAGACATGAGTGGGATGAGACTGAATCAAGTCTGTTTTCTGTTAAATCTCTTAATAGGAATTGTCTCATTTGCTTTTCCGTGCGTATATTTTCCGAACCTCAATACAAATTTATTTGTGTGTGAATTTTTGGTGCGACTCACACCCTTTTCGCTTCACTTGACATATATTAACGTATTATACACATAAACTTTCCAGAATAAATTCTCTAAACGATGGTGAAAACCTCATCAAAATCTGTTGCGTGGTTTAGAAGAACAACGTGGATATACAGACAAACACGAAAAGCGACTTTAATTTATAATATGTATAAATAAGTTAGCTGAATTTCTCAGTAGCAGCACGGAGCCTGGATTTCTGCCCAGTTGATGGCAATAGACTCGACTCCTATTACATGGGACTTAAACATAACTGGCGAAATGAGGGTGTACTATAGAGACACCTCTGCCTAACTGTTCCAGGAATGCACGGGAATGTTATGACATGTTATGAAGTTTATCAGAATCCAAGTCATCAAAAATAAACTAATACAATACCTTTGCTTAAATCAAAGCAAAATAGCCCCAAGCTTTCATAAAACTCGTACAAATACGTTATGACATATTCGCATTAGTTTTTCATTTGTTTTTTTATACCAGAAGGTCTGTTTGTTATTTTCACTTTGGGACGCTACATAAAATTTGTTCATGATAGCCCTTTGTCCGCTAAACTTGTTTTACTAATACATTTCAAATACCAGTTGAATTGTTTTATTTGAAATTTATCTGTATCTTGTATATCTATATAATAATTATAATAAAGCTGAAGAGTTTGTCATTTTGTTTGAACGCGCTAATCTCACGAACTCCCACTCGGATAAAAAAAATCTTGTGTGCTCCTAGGGATTAAAAAAACAATTTTAGTCCCTGTTTACGAAGAATAAACTAGCTTTTTTGAATAGATATGATAAAAATATCGTTTTGCAATTGATAGCCCAATTCTTGAGGAAGGCTATAGGCTATTTAACATCACGCTAGAACCCTTAGGAGCCGAGCAAGAAGAAAAAAGTCAGAACGCTAAGCGAAAACGAAGTAATAGCGCGGGTGGGCGATGCGATACCACCCGATGGGCCGAGGGAGTTTTATAAAACAGTGGCTGTTATTTTAGCGCATTGTGCGGCTTTCACGCGAATGAAGTCGCGGGCAGAAGTTAGTATGTTCTATAAAATTGTGTCAGCGATTCCGTACTTCTTTTACCTTTTAGTACAATATCAATTATTAAAGGTAGGTAGGTTATTTCGCTTTAGGCTTTGTATTCTATTTTGTACTTTTTACCTGTTCCGAGTGTTATAAAATACTGTATGAAATAAAAAAACCGGCCAAGTGCGTGTCGGACCACGCTCAATGTAGGGTTCCGTAGTTGGGATGAATTTATCCCAAAAACAAACATAACTTTGTAATTGAAATACATGCTCTCCCATACATCAATATACGTCACGGTTAATTCTACAGTTGCAAAAGGAAGTTTGCGATCGCAAAAAAAAGAATGTGATAAAACTACAAATTAACGAATTTCGGACATTTTCCATTACTTGTGCTGTGAAACCTGGCTTCCTCCCAAATTTTATGATTCTAGGTCGACGGCAAGTACCCTGTAGATTTTGATTCATTTGCGAGTATCCAAATAATGTTGCATACATTGCCGTATCTTTTTATTTCGTTAACTTAGAAGTTTGAATTTTTTAGAGCTCCAAGGCAAACCAAGCGTAAACCTACGTATTTGATATTCATTTCAAATTGATACCTCCACGCGTTCCCGAGAAAAAGGGTCTTAACAAACTGACAGACAGACGGACTGACGGACAACGAAGTGATACTATAAGGGCTCCGTTGTTTCCTTTTGAGGTACGGAACCCTAAAAATGATTTTTGAACGACACAAAAACAACATGGCATAAAGCTTTTAAATTATTCGGCTTACTCAATGGACACCTCACACAGTGAATAGCATCTCTATGTTAACAGTTTTAGTTTGACAGTACCTTTATTTCGTACCAGTAAGCAGTAGTTCTAGTGTGTGTGAGTGACATGCGGTTGACCGTACAAAATACAAACTAGCATTGATCGCCATGTTTGGTTTCCGTTGGTGGTTTAAGTTTTTTGACGATGTTTACTTCAAACTTAAACTCGAATTCAAAGCATTTATTCCAATTAAACCATTTACTGTGAAAAAAAACTATTTAGTCCGTCAGCCAGATAATAAAAATATATTAGACACGTATTTTTTGCTTTATGATATTAATAAAAAATGGTTTAGATAAAACGCATTAAAGTTGGGTGGGGGCTGGCCACGTCACAAGTCCATATAACATCTACCGGGGAATGACGTCATGCCACATTTTAACGTATTGCCTACTCCATGTATTGCCGTATTATCTTTTGATTACGTAAAAAAAGAAAAAATACGCTTCCAATATATTTTAATAATCTACTTTAGGGACAACATCCCTATTGTCAAAGAGTCGGTCGGTTAGACAGGAAGTTGAAGCTAGTTGCCCATTCCAAAACGTAGATCTCTGTGCAGAAGAATGGGCAAGAAAATCCTGGGTGGTACATTATTCTTGTTGTTTCTATATATGAGAACAATGTTCAATGTTAGTCAATGGACTATATTCTTAAAGCTTAGAAAAAATTCGTATGACAAGGTGGCAAGATGGGAATAAATTCATGGGTGCCGAGATGGGAAGGTGCCGTGATGGGACTAAACCCGTAATTCGTAGTCTTTTCAATAAACCTTATTGTTTAAAAAATCAACTTGCACTTTTGAAACTTTAGGAAGGTACAAAAATACCTATCTTCCTCATTTTTTAAATGAATCGCGATTATAAATAAAACTTTTCATTTGAAGTATAATTTTCCAGGAATTATTGTTCAATACAAGAATTGTTCAAAACATTTAACTCTTTTGTATAACCAACGGTTAAATGTTTAAAACAGTAATAAAGCGGAATTGGTTATTACTAATTACTTACGATATTGTGACATGTCAACAACAAGAGGAAAATTCGAAAAATATCCTCACACAGCATTTAAACCATTATCATTTATTTTAAAAAAAGCAAAGGCTTTATGACTGACAATACAATATAATTTAATTGATCTAGTAGTAGCTTTCGCCCGCGTGATATCTTTATAAATTATAACCTACCTACCTATGTTATGTTACCTATCTACTGGTGAAAGAATTTTTAAAATCGGTCCAGTGTTTGAGTTTATTCATTAAAAACAAAAAATACTAATCTTTTCTCTTTATAATATTAGTGTAAATTAGAAAAGTACGCACTGTATAATCATTTATTCTATATATATATAATAAATTAAAGTCGCATTTTGTGTCTTTCTGTGTGACCGCATTGTTCTTCTTAACTACGCAACGGATTTTGATACGGTTTTCAGAAGAAGAGAATTTATTCCGGAAGGTTTTTCGCTAAAAACACTTTTTTTAATAATACGATATATACATTAATATTAAACTTACATATAATAAATAAATCTCAATATTTTCTCAGGTCGTAAAAATTTTACGAAATAGGGTTGCTAGTTTGAAATAAACAACAAAATATTCTCAACTTTTACGATAACTCTATAAAAAAAAAAAAAAATCTCGACAGAGCCAGCAAATTTTCTGATTACATATAACTATATTACCTTTTTTCCTTATGCACGGTCGCCATTCTCCGATACACAAGCTATTCACCTGGTCTCGACGGAACGAGATCACTGATACAACATGTTTCAAGTAGATTTAAACGATAAAAGTGAAATTGTGGACTTAACTTGTTATAACCCTGATGTTCGCGAACTTTTGTTTAAAATTTTGAGTAAACCCGATTCTGTGATTAATCGTTTTAAAGTAAACTGCTGTAAGCTGTATTGGTATTATTTTTTGAAACTCAATTACAAACCAATAAACCAATTTACCTTTTCATTTTATAGAGGTAAAATTTGGAAGTTTGTATGTGGGGAGTAATCTTCAGAACTAGTAATCGGATGCCGAAAATTCTTTCACTAATGCAAAACTACAGAATTGCCAAGTGTCATAGAATATATTTATGTTAAAACAAAAAATTTTACGGGGCCGAAGTCGCGGGCAGAAACTAGAGTGTAATAAAGTCAGGTAAATTCTAAATAATAACAACACAGCAATATAAAAAGTTCACATTACGAACTCAAACTCACCATTTATCAAACAAACAGTAAATAAAACTCCTTTATAAACTTCATGTCTAACAAAAAACTACTTAAACAGACAAAAAAGTGGTAACATTTCATTATCAAGCATATTATGCAAACCGGGACATTCTCCATTGTGAGGTCTGCATTAATTTAAATTTTACATTGTTAACACAACAAAACCTTTGGAAAGCAACGCTATTTTAAGTTTTAAAAGTATTTTAAACAAAGATTTAAAAGAATTTTAAACTTATGAGATATGCTCCACCTATTTAAAAATGGCCCGCACTAGTAAAGTTGACGGTTCCTCTTTTCCCGACTCTACTGTGACAGTTGGAAATTGAAATTGTTTTATTTCTTTGGCATCTTAATAAGTTTATTGTTCTTGTGAATATGCTTTTGAAAGTCAGATTTAACTTTCTTTAATGAAATGTAACATGTACAAGATGCTTGCTCGTTGGTTTTCGGCAACCAATTACTGAAGCAAGATTTGATAAATTAAGTTTCCTCATTGTTTTTTGTTCTTGTTAAGCCATTGGTCCTGGTTGTCATTCGCTACGGGTAGTCAGAAGTCCAAAAGTCGGACAACCAGTGTTACCAAGGGGTATCGTGTGATAGGCAGACAGACAGTCGGTTCGTCCGGTAAGACTGGAAGCCGACTCCAAAATACATAGTTGGAAAAACTGTTGTTGGTTTTCTGAAAAGAACAACTCTTCATATTAATTTTTTCGCGTTAGGCGTTACGTTACATTTAACACTTAAACATTTTAAAACAGACGAAATAACAAAAAAATATTTTATCCTTTTTATGACGTTAAATTATATTAACATTTTTTATGACATCTACTAACTTAAAAAAAAAACAATATTTTTTACACCTCGTATATAAGTTAAGCCTACTAAAACCTTTTGCATTTTAATTAAAAATAAACTCGTGGACAAAGGGCAATATTTTTATATCTAGATAAAAACAACCGGCCAAGTGCGAGTCCGACTCGCGCTCCAAGAATTCCGTACCACCACACATGTTTGTGAAACAAAATTTTGATAAAAATGATTTTTATTATGACAATAACCACCATCACCCACCAACGCATGGTTATGGCATCAACCACTTTATTTTCCATGCCTGCATCGTTGGTTTAGTGGTCGCAAGCGCTACTGCTAAGTATGAAGCCCTGGGTTTGATTCCCGGGACGGGCAAAGTGTTATTGGGTTTTTCCATCAGGAATTTCTTAGTAGCAGCCCGGAGGCTGGATTTGTGCCCGTTGATGGCAATAGGCTCGCGCCCTATTACATGGGACTTAACATAACTGGCGAAATGTGGGTGTACTGTAGGTACACCTCTGCCTAACCCAATATTATGTTATTGTTATTTTCCATGATAGAGGCAATACTGTGAAAATCCCAACTGGCTACTAATTACGGTTAAAAATATACAGCCCTGTGACTGACGGACAGCATAGGCTTAGTGCCAATTTTACTAATGAAACTGAACGCGATCAGCACATCTAAACCGAGTTCAAGAGCTGTCAGTGTCAATATTCCAAAGAAAATAATGACAGTGACAGTTTCTAAACGTGGTTTATATGCTGATCGCATTCAGTTTCATTGATAAAATTCGCCCTTTGTATCATAGAGTTTCATTTTCATCCTTTGGGTACGGAACCCTAAAAAAAGACAATTATGGCTTGACGGTTGCCATGACACTTAATATTCTATTAGCAGTTAACCTATAACAGGCTGTTAAAGTACAGTTAATGGAGATTAAATTACCGTTTGAAAGCTGTGATGTCCGCTTAAAGCGTTTCGAAGCGATTGATGCTGAGTTTTGTTACGATCGCGGCGAAAAAGTGACTTCAGGAATTGTAGTCCTTTTTTTTAAGGTTCAGGCTTATACACATATAGCTTCTGCCCGCAATTTCACCCACCAACCTTCCTCAAGAATTGGGCTATCCAATGCAAAAAGATTTTTTCAAATCCGACTGGTAGTTCCGGAGATTGCCCCCTACATACAAACAAACAAATAGTTCAGACCTAATGTTCCATAGAGCATTAGGTCTGAACAATTTGTTTGTTTGTATGTAGGGGGTAATCTCACCATGTAAGTATCTCTTTGAGCTTTAAATTCCGTTGACGACACAAAGTGTCAGATTGGACACCAACCTCATCTACATTCAAATTATAAGTTAGTTTTGCATCACCGATGCGGAGGAACTTCGACGCTATATTTTAAGTTTTTTAAATTAGGATATTGTATTTTTATTTTATTTATTAATCTATAAATATTATAAATTAAAGTCGCTTTTCGTCTGTCTTAACTGCGGTATCTTTCTAAACTACGCAACGGATTTTGATGCGGTTTTCAACATTATTCAGATAATTTATTCCGGAAGGTTAGGCTTATAATACATTAATATTAAACTTACATATAATAAAGAAATGTCGGTATTTTGTCAAGTCGTGCGTCCGTGCGAATCAGGAGCGGTCGCTAGGTATAAGTTGTTATGTTTGTACATTTCGTTTAAATTTAGGTGCTTTTTTTTTCGATTTGATTGATTCAAAAGAAAAAAAAAAACTATACAATTGAAACTACTCACTAACAATGTTACTAGCCTACTAGTTATTTGTTGAGAATAAAACCGTTGAACGTGTAACCCAACCAATTTAAAATCAAAATAATTTTAAGCCTAATGTATTGTATCTGTGACCAATGTTCTCATGAAAGTGGCTCTTTTGTCTTTTTGAGAATAAAGTATTTAAACCTGAAACCTAAATTATGAATTAAGTTTTTCTGTACTTAAATAATTAAATTTTAATGATTACCACCTATACGCTCCAAACCGGTCCATGTTACCACTCAACAAGTCAAAGTCAAAGTTAAATAATTTATTTCAATTAGGCACATAAATGGCACTTCGAACGTCAAAATTAAAAAAGAAAAACTACTTAGGTATGGAACTCCTTGCCGCAATCTGTTTCCCAAAATCCGAAGTTTTTAAGTCGCATAACTTAAAAATTGGTATCTGAAAACCGATTACTAAGTAAAATAGTCTTTCGACAACCAATATTACTAAGTTTCTTTCTATTTTTATTTTTTCAGTTAGCACTCTTGATTCTGTTACATAACTTATTTACTTAACTCATCGAGAGAGCAAGAGGTCCAAATGTTCATAATGAATTCATCGTAGCGTCTTGTATGTAGCTCTTAAGAGTAGCTTGAGGCCCTAAGTAACACTACTTATGTAGATATTCGGGTATTTTTAGAAGCTTCAGTGTTTCGGTCTAAGAAAAAGTTCATAAGTCTATTTTCAGTGTAGAATTCATTTCAGATTCGAATGATTTTATTTAACATATCCTACACTAAAGAAACTTCAGAAGCTGGGAGCACGGTTCCAATTCATCGTTTCCTATGGAGAAGAGCCGGCAAGAAACTACACGGTTACTTTTTTCAAAATAATTGGCTTTTACAGTGATTTTATATTATGAGAGGACAGTGTAAATCCCGTCAACAAATACCAGGTATGCTAAGGCTTATCTTAGTTATTGCTAAGCTACTTCAATGTATTAGGAACTACCTGCACGCTGCGGCTTTATTTATTTATTTATTATCTTTTTATCCGCATAAGTCTCGATCCCGTGGGAGTATCGGGATAAAACGTATCTTATGTCCATATCCAGGTCATGGTCCATGTGCCAAATTTCAGCCAGCCGTTCCTTTCAGCCCTTTTAGCGTGAAAGCGGAACCAACAAACAAACTCACTTTCGCATTTATAATATTATAGTTAGGAAGTTAGGATGGACAACACTGTTATGATAACCTATTTGATAGCCAAAGTTATCGTCAAACAAAATTTATGAAAATGTTATTTTAAAATACAATAGACGACGTATATTTAGCAACCTAATCCGCTTAACTGTTCTTAAAAAGTCATAAAGAACCCTGTAAGAAATCGACACGTGTTTCACCTCTCAACGAATCATCACCAGGATGACGATTGACTTACGTTTACTTTGATACGTCAAGCGAAGTCAGTCGTCATCCTGAGGATGCCTCGTTGAGAGGCGAATGAAACACATGTCGATTTCTTACAGGGTTCTTTATTACTCTTTAAGAACATTTAAGCGGATTAGGTTACTAAATATACGTCGTCTATTGTATTTTATAGTAGATTTCCGCAAAGTCACGCCTAAATCAATTAACAATGTTATTTTGTTTATGCTACCAATAGACTTTTGAAATTTTCTCAACCGCTTAATATCGACTACGTTTCATTGCATGGAACTGTAACAATTTGATATGATCACAAAGACTGAAAGTCCACTATCGTACTAAGCAGGTACAGTATTAAGTACCTTAAGTATGTAGCGCTGAGAGGAGCTTCTGGCTAAGTAATAACAGCCGCACGGGTCGATCCATCAGGTTAAGCTACGCTTGCCGGGGTTGGTCGGTGGATGGGTGACCATCTTTACATACTGAGACTCCTCCGTGCCTCGGAAAGCACGTTAAGCCGTTGGTCCCGGCTGTCATTCGAGGATCTTTGAGAGTCGTTATGGGTCCTCAGAAGCCCGAAAGTTTCACAACCAGTCTTTCTAAGGGGTATCGTATTACCCAGTAACTGGATTGTGGAGGTCAGATAGGAAGTCGTTCCATGTAAACAACTGATATTCAGCTGCGTCCGGTTAGACTAGAAGCCGACCCCAACGTAGTTGGGAAAAGGCTAGGCAGATTAATATCGCTGTGCTGTGGGTCTCCCCTACACAGCATCTTGCTGAGTGGAAGCCGGTGATTGTGATTATATACGTAGATCTATTTTGTTTTAAAACTTCTTTATTAATTGAGTTAATGTCTTATTGTATGCACGTGTTTCTGTGACACACAAACATTTTTCCTTTCTTTATATGTACGGTTTCAAAATTATTACCAAAAACTATTCCATCTCATTCGTCAAGGTGTCAGTAATGTATTGATGGAATAGGAAACAAATTACGTTAGTATCTTTTGTTTCATATTAGTTATATTTATTTCGTACGTATCATCGTATCTGTATTCCCTGAAGCATAGGTTTATTACACAAAAAAATACGCCAGTTATTTCACGAATCTCATTGACATTTGCCGGGCACAAATCCAGACCCCAGGATACTGGAAATTTCCCGATGGAAAACCTAATAAATCTTTGGCAAATCTGGGTTTCGAACCTAGTTAAGCAGTCGTGTTTGCGACCACTACACTAGGGCAGTCTATTAAAAATCATTTAATCATAAGTTACACAGTTATCAAAGATACGAAACTGATGCTGGTCCATTATTGAAAAGAAAAAGTATTTATTGAGACTCGCACAGGAAATCACAAATTAAACTAAAAACACTAAACATAAATAAAAAAATAAAAAACAAAGTAAAATTAAAAATGAATGCAGTCCTGTACGAGGCCAAAAGGCTCAGCATAATGCTGCAACATTTAAAAAATAAATGCCGCAGCGCTGGTATTCTGATAGGGCCCGCAGTGATGTCACGGAAAGATAGATACAGAGTTATTTATTAAATAAAATAAAAAATAAAGAAATTGGAGTGTGAAATACAATATAAAGTAAAATATATGTAGTCCGCGTGTCTGTATCCGACGTAACATCAGTTAATTGTCAAACAAACAAGCCGTCTTTCAAGTCTTACCATACAATATAATCATATTCTTTACAAAACAAAATGACAAGACTCAATAGGATATTGACTTCGACATAGACTGGCTGGTACATACCCAACAACACTGTATTCCTACCGCGATAACTCTTCAATGTCTTGTACTAACAATACTGAAACAAACACACCAACTGCCTACAATGCCTCACTGCACATTGTTTCTCGACCAACAAACTTTTACGTCAGTTAAAGGAATGTTTCACTGAAGTGGAACGAACTAACGTGTGGGTGTTTTAACACCTTTAGTCTAGGCTTTTGCTGGAACTTTTCATAACATTTCTGCATTCTGTGCTGGTTTGTCATATTGGCCCTAAGTACAATAAAAAAATACACTGTAAGATTATACACTGATTATTTGCTTTATGGAAACTAAACAACCAACCAACTTTAAACTTGAGTAGTTACCTACTTACATATAAATAGAATATTTTTATTATTTGGCGGCATCTACATCGCCATACATGCGAACTACGCATCAAAGAGCTGACGTCACACAAATCCTGCGTCGCGCAATTAGAGATTACCGCGCGAACGACTTATATAAGACTATCCGACATGAATCGTTGGGCAGTTGCCCGTCAGACACGACACCGTGAGGAGGAGGAGGAGGATCCTCCCTTTTCTATAGAGAATGAGTGAACTTTAATCTGCACCAACGATCCGCCACTGCTTCGCACGATTTATTGCACCTTGACAAAATATCGAGATTTCTTTATTATATGCAAGTTGAATATACATTACGTATTATAACTAATATTAAAGCTGAAGAGTTTGATTTTTTGTTTGTTTGTTTCTTTGAACGCTCTAATCTCTGGAACTCCCACTCGTATTTGAAAAATCTTTTTGCATTTGATAGCCTGATTCTTGAGGAAGGCTGTAGGCTATTTAACATGACGCTAGGACCTTTAGGAGTCGAGCAAAAAAAGCGAAACCTATGTAATGCAGGTAAGGCAATGCGACGGAATGGGTCGGGGGAACAAAAACATTCACGTAGAAGAAGGTGCACGTAAAAGCTAGTGTGTAGCTTCAAAAGGATACCAGACATTAAACTTACCCCTGATCTGCACGCATCTGGCGATGGTGGCACTAAGTACAAACACAGTGATTCTTTCGCACTTTATTTTATTTTTTATATATTTTTTTTCTTTTTCTTTTGCATTGTGTCAGAACTCTTGAACCGCATTAAATTATCTGTATTTCTCCAAATGCCGTTAGCTGACTACCACAAAACACTTTTCATTCCACTATTCACTATATTATTGCAGCAATAAACAGCCGTAATGTAAATAATTATTTTTTGCCGGTGTCCATGTCGGCGTCTGCGTCTCTTTACTTGTCAACACGATATCATAGAGTACCACAGATACTAAAGGCATAGACAAGTAACTGATGTTACGTCGGATGCAGACACGCGGATTACATAATATCTCACTCTTCATTGTATTTCACACACCTTTTTATTTTTATTTTTTATTATATTTATTTGTCTGTATCTATCCGTGACATCACTGCGGGCCCTATCAGAATACCAGCGCTGCGACATTTTAATTTATTTTTAAATGTCGCGGCATCATGCTGAGATAGGAGCCTTTTGGCCTCGTACAGGACTTCCTTCTTTTATGTTACTTTGTTTTTTATTGTTTTTGTGTTTTTCCTGTGCGAGTCATAATAAATACTTTTTCTTTCTTTCTTTTCTATAAACCTTCCGGAATAAATTCTCTAAATGACGGTGAAAACCGCATCAAAATCCATTGTGTAGTTTAGAAGAAAAATGCGGTCACACAACATACATGAAAAGCGACTGGTATGGTTTTGGGCGGCGCGGGTACATTAATAGTACGTGACCGGTTAATTTATATTAGTTATGTATAGATTAGCAAAGCGTAGGTACGTTCGCAATTATTCAAAAAAATCTGTGCTTTATTTATCCTAATATTAGTACGTCATTTGCTGTGGCAAGCAGAACACAGAGATACCTTGAACCTTTCGTGTGCACAAATAAACGTATTGGAAAACCAGCGCTGGGGCTCAATCTCGCATAGGGTCGCATCATGTTGCTGAGCGATGTCCGTTTTGTGTGGATGTGACGCATTTTTTTCCCCCAACTTGTTATTTTCGTGTTTGTGATCTTTCTTTGCGTCATGTTTACCGCAAATAAAAGTAAAAAAAATATATATATTCTTCCTTTACATTTTTTTATATACTATACAATTATAGTAGCTCAGACTTCTGAAATATACGTATACAGAGAAAGACATAGAATTTGAAACCACGCTTCCTCAATGCTTGTTGGCGATTTCAGTTTTTTTTTGAGTTTCCGATTTTTCCTTCACCATTGAATTCATATATCATTAATCATTATCTACCTAGCCCATTCCCAACTATGTCGGGGTCAGCTTCCAGTCTAACCGGATGCAGCTGATTATCAGTATTTTACACGGAGCGGACTGCCTATCTGAACTCCACGACCCAGGTACTGGGCAACACAAACCTTTTGGTAAGACTGTTGTCAGACTTTCGAACTTCTGATTATCCGTAACGACTGTCAAAGATCTAGAAATGACAGCCGGGAACAACGGCTTAACATGCTTTCCGAGGCGCGGAGGGGTTTCGGTATGTAATGGATGTTTACCCATCCACGGACCGACCTTGGCAAGTGACCCGTGCCGCTGCTATTATTTAGCCACGAACTGTTTTCCTGAAACGGTTAGGCAGAGATCTACCTATAGTTCACCCACATAATATGATGCCAAATAAAATTAAGGAGTGTTTATAATTATATTTTATACACTCGTTAATTTTATTTGATATATTTCTAACTATCTGTGCTACTCAACCCCTTTAGTATCACAAGCGCGATGTCCATGTCATAACTCCGATTTGACGGTAGTTTGAGTAAAACTTTAACATTGCTATTAAATAAAACTCGACATCAATAACGCTCGATAAATCGCAGTTCTCATTTCAATAAAACTAAACGGTCATAAGCTTTTAGAACTTATTTAAATGGTTTATAAACTTAACAGTATTTTAGTTTCATCATTTTAGAGCTTTTGTAATGAAAACTCATCGCTATGGTCGAGGGTTGCAGGTCCACAAACCCTAGAATTCAGGTTGGACTGGGGGAGATCACATTGTATTCAGCTCTTTTTAGGGTTCCGTAGTGAACAAGGAACCCTTATAGTTTCGCCATGTCCGTCTGTCCGCGGCTTAGCTCAGAGACTGTTAGTACTAGAAAGCTGTTATTTGGCATGGGTATAAATATTAATCACGCTGACAAAGTGGTAAAATAAAATCATTTTTTTAGGGTACCTAGGGGAGGTACCCTAAAAAAATACACGTAAAGTGGGGATGTTTTTTTTTCTCGGTGATCCCATGGTGTGGGGTGTCGTTCAAAAATATTGTGTGTTTGTGAAACCCATTTTGCGATTTAAGGATCCGTTTGCGAAACATTGTTAGAGTCAAATGTCCCCCGCTCCTGCCAGCTAAATGGTTGGTTCTGGATATGTGGAAAAATTCACAGCAGTATTATATATAACAAAACTAAAGGGAAAACTATCGCAGCTAAGTAAGCTCTATAAGCTAACGAGTAATAATCGACCAACTTACATTTGCACCTGAAAAAGCATGTTTTCCGATACATTCCGTAAAACTTAACATTGTAGTTGAAAAACATGTTTTCCTAATATGTTTTTCATCTACAATGTTAGGTTTGTTCTTGGAATAAATTCATGCCATCTATGGAACCCTTCATTGTGCGTGGTCCGACACTCACTTGGCCGGTTTTTCAGCTACATCTGCAGAATTTAAGCCAACATCTATTATAACAGCTCCGTTCCAGCTCAGTAACGAGCCAGCACCGCCTCGAAAAATCTAGTCGCCAAAGCGCCGTAAAGCAATGCGACCGCTAGTCGCCAACACGCCGTCAGCAAGGCGATGGCTCGCTGCTGGCACGCCACTGGTGAGGTGACAGCTTGTTGTTCATTAACAAGCGAGGAGTCACCGCGCGGCCGGCGAGGCGCCGGCATGCATACCGCCTGCAGGAGCTTCTTCGCCGGAGAGCGGGCTCCTCAGTTGACGGGTCGCGGGCCGCTCACTGCCCGCGAGCCGTCCACTATTTTATATAGCCATCGTAAAATAGACTTTAATACCATTGATTTAAAATCCTACCTTGAATGACAAGCATTTGCCGTGTCGGAGCGGTGCTGCTATAATTAACGAAGCCTTTAAGGCATAAAAAAAAAATCGTCCGCATCATTGTCAACAGGCCCAAAAGGCTGGCAGAATTTCCACGTTGTATGGCAATGCTGATTCCAACACAAATAGGGTGCTGAAGTAGAAAAATTGGCCAGAAACTTGCTAAAAGAGTAAACAAAAACATCCCCATAATTTAAAAAAGGACAGTATTCTAACGTTACAAACTTCTTTGAGACAGTATTCCAATATAAGTTCCGGGAATAGCCGGGTTTGTTTGCAAAACCATACGATTGAATTTTAAATGAGCCATGCATTCCTTTAGAAACGAACCACCAATATAGCTTTTGCTTTGCCAAGGGATTACAGACTTTACTGCTTTGAAATAAAGATGAACGAAAGGTCAAATGGTATTAGTTGGACCACATAGAGACACGAAGCAACGGCGATAAAGGCTCATTTACACGAATTTCTCGCCCGTCGAGAAACGAGAATTTCCTTGCGAGTGTCGAAGGCAAGCCTCACGCTTGATTTTAAACAAAATAAAATCTTCTTCTTTTCGAGTAGTTAGTGACTAACCGCTCATGGGCCTCCGACTTGGCTTCATATGCCGTCGAGGAATATCTCTCAGGCATGCCGATTTCGTCACGAGGTTTTCGTTCATCGTTCAAATTCAATTCAAAATATTTTATTTCACATAAACCTACAAGGGCACTTATGAAACATCAGAAACGTTCTTGAAGCAAGTGAGAATTATACAATAAAACAAATAATTTATTTCAAATAGGCACATAAAAGGCAGTTTTGAGCATTAAAATTTATATAAAAATTGAATTGATTCTCGTATCTTAAAAACAAGATATTAGTTCCGATTTTGATCACGCGACAAAACATTCTTGTACAACTTTATGTCATACGAGACAAGTCCGGCGATTGTTGCGAACTGTGTTTCGAAGGCGATTTTTTGTTTGCACGGACACTTCCGATGTTTATTGGCGAATCCATTCTTGCCGTAATGTTCAGGTTACAGAAGTCAACTTTTTTATCTCCTTCCAACCAACAATCGCCTATTCGAGGCTAGAAATTTTCCTGATGTAAATGAGCGATTACAGACGGTGGCGGGGTTTGAACAGCGTAACGTTTTGACTAAAAAGTTTGATAATAAGTGCTAATCCCTTTTAATCCACCAAAGGCTGCGTAGCTTATAGGATGCTGCTAATTTTCTCTTTTCGTAGTAAACAGAATGGCTAATGTTCTTAATGAAATCTGCAACGGTTTTTGCTATCTTTGTGTATTTATTAATACGGATTGAAGTAGTTTAGCAGTAATTTAAGTTTTTTTTTAAGGATTTAAGATACTAATATATTTTTTAAATTTAGAATTAATAATTCATGAATAGTTTAGCAGATATCCAATGTAATTGTACTTGTAATGTTAAAAAAAAACGAGCGAGCTTTACAGTAGTCGCATACGATGTGTAACATCTGACATCTTGGCTGTGAGTACCAACCTCTCGGAAAATGGGTTGGTACCATCTGACGCTAACAGCTAACTCTAGCACCGCGCGCGCTCATTGGTTAAATCAAATAGCGCGCGTTTCCCCGGCTTCCTGTTACACACTTCCGTCCCTTTTCTCGAAATCACTACCACAGCTTGTAGAAAAGCGAGAGAAAAGATATTACACACAAAAAAACATTGAGATGAGTTTTTTATAATCTTACCACGCTTGCTTACATTTCAGACCAATACATTGAGGTCTAAGTGCAATAGAGATTTATTTATCTCGATGCTTTTATAGGGCAAGCCCTTATTCGAAGAAATATTAACGTAGCATAGAAATAAGAATGAACATACAAGTGAAAAGGAAATATAGAAATAAATAGTATTGTTTGGTTTGCGATAATTACACTGACAGGTTTGAGTGGCATGAAAATAATTATTTTTGTTTATTTCCAGACAATACACGAGCAGTTATAATTATATTAGACAATTGTATTTTTCTTCTTTCTTTCGGGTGCTGCTTATCCTCTTGAACAAGGAATTGCGTGTTATTTATTTGATTATCGAACCTTTTTACATTTTCGGAGCCGTTCACTATGTTATTAAGATGTATGTTGACTTGAAAGAGCATGACACTTTTAAAGCACTAGGGACATCGTTGGTCTTTTGATTGCAAACGCGGCTGCTGAACGTAAGGTTTATTTAAATCCTTGTTTCCAATTGATGTTATTTCCACTTAAACAAACATCAACTTTATACTATTGTAAATAAAGTTGATTTTAGACTGACTGTTAAAAGTCATAAAAAATATGAAGTTGCAGCGCAAACTGAACCTTATGTGTAAGTGTCACAGTTGTTTTTCCTAAAATTTGATTTTGTTTACATGTTTGGCAAATAATTTGCGAACGCAGATTGGAATCCCTTCCCAGATCAGACAAAGTACCTATTTTGTTTTCCATTATGAATTTTCTAGTAGCACTCTGGTTTTGTAACCAGTAAGTGGCAAAAGATCGTTGTATATGTTGGTCGTTGATGTAGTGGTCGCAAGCACTACCTCTGAGCATGAAGTAATGGTCGATCCTGGTTCTGGCAAAGTTTTATTGGATACTTCCATCTGGAATTTCTCAGTAGCAGCCTGGTGTCTGGATCTGCGCCCGTTTGATGGCAATAGGCTAGCCCCCTAGAAAAAACCCTTCTTTTTTATTGTTTATATGTCTTCTTCTTCTTTTCGTGACTAACCTGGTGTCAGAGTTTTAAAGCCGCCCATGGGTCTCTGACTTGGCTTCACATGCCGTCGAGAAATATCTGTCAGGCATGCCAGTTTTGGGCACGCCACAATTGTGGCGATAAGTCCCCTCTTTATGGAGTGACTAGAGAGGCGCCACGGCGTCCTCACCTTCCGCCTGACGCAGGTCCTCACCGGACATGGTTGTTTCGGGAGGTTCCTGTTTCGTATAAGGCGAGAGGAAACGCCCGGGTGTCACCACTGTGTGGATCGCCCGGAGGACATGGTGGAGCATACGGTGGAGGTCTGCCCGGCTTGGGCGGAGCACCGCCGTGCCGTCCTCACGGAGGCGATCGGCAGTGGCGATCTCTCGCGTCCGGCCCTGGTTCAGGCCATGGTTCGGAGCGAAAGTCCATGGGAGGCCGTCACTTCCATCTGCGAAACAGTAATTCTCGCGAAGGAGGAGGCGGAACGCGTGAGGGAGAGGCAAAATTCCCACCCTCGCGCCCCTGGTTGCCGCAGGCGACGCCCCGGGCGTCGGAAGTCACGAGCCGACTTCCAGCCACCGTAGGCGCGGGCTTGCGGACGATGAGCAATGGGTAGCTCGTCGTCCGATAAGGACCAGTCCCGGGTCGACGGCGCGTTGTGTTCCACGCGCGCCTCAGAGATGTCGGCACTAACTGACGGGGTCCGTAAGGGCCAATGCCTGCCAGGGTTGCGAGTTTGTCCGAAAGGGATATCGCGGCCCCGGCACACAGGCAACAGAAGGAACACGGGTGGGTTTTAGTCAGTAAAAGTCTGACACGCCCTCCCACTTGGCCCAGAGCGGGAGAAGTTATTTGGTAATTTCCCACCCAAAAAAAAAAGGCATGCCGGTTTCTCACGATATTTTCCTTCACCGTTTTCGAAGCAAGTGATAATTTTACAATACGCACATGAATCCGAAAAGTCAGCGGCGCGTGGCTTCGGAACTTGAAACCTATGACTTGGCAGTCCGACGGTCACACTACTAGACTATCATTGCTAAGTGCTGCTCTGCCTAAACCTTTTGGGTACTCAGGTGTGATGTTATGTTATGTTTAATGGCAATAAGCTCGCCCTCTGTTTTTACCTGTATTTCGTCTGACAAGATGTATCGTTTTACTGACAAGACAAGTGTCAGTCATTAGGGCGTAGGTGGTTAAAGAAGGGTATACCTGCCGTGCAGGTGGGTTTGACATTTGAGGATTTTGTTTGTATATAGTTTATCCATTATGCTTACGTGACCTTTAGTGTACAGCCAAAATATAAACATATGAAAAAATAACAGACAATATTCATTGTTTTTGCGTAATTAATAAGTTTTTAACTCTAGGCAAACACATACTATTCATATATTAATTTTATATTAACTATGTCTACGGTGGGATACTGGAATACTGGGAGGAGCTCGTGGCTCAGTAATAACAGACGCACTGGTCGATCCATCAGGTTAAGCCACGCTCGGTCCGTGAATAGCTGACCATCTTTACATACCGAAACTCCTCCGTGCCTCGGAAAGCACGTTAAGCCGTTGGTCCCGGCTGTCATTCGTGGATCTATGACAGTCGTTACGGGTCGACAGAAGCCCGAAAGTCTGACAACCAGTCTTACCAAGGGGTATCGTAATACCAAGTTACTGGATTGTGGAGGTCAGATAGGCAGTCGCTCCATGTAAAATACTGGTATTCAGCTGGATCCGGATAGACTGGAAGCCGATCCCAACATAGCTGGGAAAAGGCTAGGCAGATTAATTTTTTTCTACGGGTGTAATACAAACTTTTATTAATATACATAAATCTTCGCTTCGGTGACTACATTAAATATCGGTATTAATTAACCATAAGTGCAAATGATAAAAGGTCTCTGTGCATACAAACACGTAATTTCACCCTCGGCGAAATTAACAGAAGTTCAGTATAGTTTGATTCATAAACTTAATACATACTAATCGAGTCCCAAAGTCGTCAGCTAACTAATTGGAACTTAGTTGAACTGGACAAAGGCCAGTAAGACAGCCCTCGACTGAAAGCGGAGCGAGGTACATGAAGACCCCATTCGAATAACAACATTGAAAATGCGTGACTGAACCAGGCTCGATGAGTTGTGCTACCTGTCCTAAAGCTAATTTATATTGTACTAGCTCCGCCCCGCAGTTTGACCCGCGTAAGTCTGGATCCCGTGGGAATATCGGGATAAAAAATTTTCTAATCCAGGTTATGGTCTACCCATGTGCCAAATTTCATCCAAAACTGTCCAGACGTTTTACCGTGAAAGTGTAACAAACAAACAAACTCACTTTCACATTTATAATATTACATTAGCTTTCGCCCGCGGCTTCGCCCGCGTGGAGGTCGGGAATTTATTATCCCATGGGAACGTACTACCGGGATAAAAAGTATCATATGTGTTAATCCAGGTTATAAATTATTTGTGTGCCAAATTTCATCCAAATCCGATGACCCGTTTTTGCGTGATTGAGTAACAAACATCCAAACATACAAACTTTCACATTTATAATATTAGTAGAATATATATATATATATACATATATACATATAGTAGGCAGTTAGGATAGTTAAAACTAACGAGCCCCCTCTACTTTGCACGAGTGCAATGGCGACATCTATGTATATGTCGGCGGATGGTATGAGTCTCTCTAGTTATCAGGCATATTTTAACTACTGTGGGCGTACTATGGGTAGTGTTGGTTATTGCGCAATAGAAAAACCGTTGCAGTTCAGATCAAATTATAATTTACAATAACATTACTCACACTAGCATTTCACACACTGTAGGTACACGACACAACATTCGAAACGCGGGACAGTTTCTAAACGTCTTCACTGGTTGACCGCCACCCATCAAGTCTGCCTCTGCTCTGCAGCTCTGCTGAGCCCCGGGCTGGCGGCCGATCAGAGCGTCACGTTATAGACTTTGACGAGCGCCGCCGCTAGGCGGCGCTGGCGTCCCGATTAGTCAACTCAGCAACGAATTTGCGACATATATATGTTCTATGTATCATATGTTCTCCTAAACAACGCAACGAATTTTTATGCGATTTTCACCATCATTTAAAGAGTTTATTCCGGAAGGTTTATGTGCATGTTTTTCAGCCGAAAGACGTAGGCCCAGAACCGGTTGAAGTGCGGTGCTTGGGGAAGGACTGCCTCTTCGACCGGTTCTGTGAAAAGAAAAAAAGTAATAAAGAATAAAGTTTATTTGGACACAATTCGTGAAACACAAAATACAAATTACAAAATAAAAATTAAAAATAATGTTTTAACAACAATAGTGTGTGCCTGTGTGCGCCAAAAAGATTAATTTCAGCATTAATGCCAGACAGATGCTGTCTAACGCTGGTTTCCCGCATCCAGTAGATTCCAGCAGCCTTCACCAGGTTATTGTTCCATTTTGTGGTAGGCCTTCTAACGTTACGTCTTCCTGTGCATAATATATTAATATTTTTACACATAATACAAAAATCTCTTTTTTGTTTCATGATAAGCGGGGGCGGGTCCCTAGTTAATTAATAAGCGATGATGCGGTCGAAGGTCGTTCACTTTCATCGTTCAAAAAGTAACGAACAGAACAGAACAGAACAGTATATTCACAGAAAGTTCAAACCTATTTTAGTCCGTTTCGCTTACGGAGGGAGCTCAGCTTCGTTGGTGAATATAGAGGAAGCAAGCAATGAATGTTCGGACCTTAAGGAGTTGAGCGTTGATTTATAGCGTTAGTTGTGTTGTATTTCGACTGTTAGGATAAACATTTGTAGTTGTGATCCTTCATTTTAATAATACTAGCTTTTGCACAAGGTTTCACTGTTAGGGGAAATGGTCCATATACGAGTACCTACCCGGATAAAAAATAACCTGTCTTAAAACCTGGATTTGATCTATCTTTAGAGGTATAAGGAACAGGGTGTAAAGTTCAGTCATACACCAACCAGACGGGTGTCGTGTCTGGCGGGCAACTGCCCAACGATTGATGTCGCGGAAGTTATATATGCTGTTCGCGCGGTAAACTCTAATTGCGCGGTGCAGGATTTGTGTGACGTCCTGTCTTTGATGCGTAGTTCGCATATTTATATGCAAAATTTCATACAAATCAATCAAATCAATAATTACTTAATTAACAAATATATTATCCAAACATCGTCACAAACTTTTACACATTTGTTTTGGGCAGATAGCTACATACCTATGTAGCTATCTGCCCAAAACAAATGTGTAACCTTACCTACATAGATTCTTAGTAGCCATACCTTTTAAAATTGTTTGACCGAAACTAAAAATTGGTATATAAAACGATCGGTTTCCGGTCAATAATCTTTGAGATATTATTACTTTAAAATTAAACTACAAAACGTCGAGGTTTTCTTTATAATGAATAATATTCTAAATGTAAGTTCATAACACATAAACCTTCCGAAATAAATTCTCTAAATTATGGTGAAAACCGCATCAAAATCAAATCAGTTGCGAAGTTTATAAGAACGACGAGGTCACACAGACACGAAAAGCGATTTTAATTCATAATATTTAAAGAAGACAAATTAAGACACCTCCTTACTTAGACTCATAGACCAGCCGAACGTTTAACTGTTTAAAACTAACTGCAACTGTCTTCAATTTATAGGTGTGTCATTAACACAATAAAATGAACTTTCTGGATACACTTCATGTTAATGTTGTTTCAGGAGAACTTGTTAATTGGTACTCAGACAGGAGTTTTCAATTTTGAAAGCAAGATGAATAAAAGCGTTGCAGAGTGTAAAGACGCCACTCCACAGCAGCCCAGCCCTGGGCTGCTGTGGAGTGGCATCTTTACCACACTTTGTCTTTTGCACACGTATGCTTAGCTTCGCTTAAATAATAAATAAATACCTGTCCCACCACCGGCGATTAACGAGAAGCGAGTAGAATAAATAAAGTAATAGAATCGTGTGGTGCCGGACGTAAAGAATAGTACCATCCCATTTCTTCCCGTGGTGTCGTAAAAGGCGACTAAGGGACTCACTAGAGAATGGGCAGCAGCGTTCTCTATGCATTTTAACACCATACTGCGATCACCAACCCGCCTGCCAAGCGTGGCGATAATGGCAAACCCCATTTGGGAAGGCCTTTGTTCAGCAGTGGACGTCTTTCGGCTGAACTGATGAGTAGAATAAAAACGACTTGGCGAGAAATGAGCAGCAAGTGCGCGATGGCGACGAGCGATGGTAAATTTTGATGTTATGTTGACGTTATGAGAACTGAACAATCTTTTCTTTGGCTTCCCTCTAATGGAAGTTGTAGCTTCGCTACTGCTCTCTGATATACGTAATAAAGAGTATTGTGTTTATCATATCTATGCGTTTTTACCAACTGTGAGTCTCTCAGCGAGTTTTCTGCCCGCCAAGCGAGCGTCGCTGAGCGAGTACTTCCTTGATAGCACTTGTCGCTGCGATAAACGAGTACTCGTCGGCGGTGTGAACAGTCAGCGATAAGTAAAAGAGATACATACATCAATAGTTGATTAACTATTAATATATGTATCTCTTTTACTTACATGGTACCTACAATCTTTTGTACGTTTCTTGAGCGAGGAAATCGCTGATAGGTAGTCATCTCGTCGGCGGTGGGACAGGTGCCTGACAAACATATGAATCGCACAGCTAATATGGCATACCTGTCTGTAGACATGTGGAAGGTCGACTTAATCATTTTAGCTTGTTTTTCCCATAATTCACGATAGCTCATTGCTCAGTTGCTCATTTGAATTACACACGGATAAACCATGTTAGGACAAAGTATTATTTTTATCCCGGTAGCCGTAGTACGTAGTCGTGGGATAATTGCCGAACTCCTCGCGTGCGAAGCCGCAGGCAAAAGCTATAGCAGGTTACGCCCGCAGGGGCGATTTTTGACTGATTTTCGACGCTCTGCTAACCGCCGAGAGTTAAAAATCCAACAGATTGTTTCTTTCATTTTGATGAACTATCGTCCCAGCGCGCTAGATTCTCAACGCTCGGCTCAACACTGAGAGTTGAAAATCTAGTGCGCGATAAAATCACGCCGCGATAAAAAAAAATCCGTGCGAACGTGGACTTACACTTTAATTTATTCCAACTTCTGTACCTCTCTCATACTTTGAGCACAAATTCGAGAGTCCTACGACGCCGCAAAAAAAATACTGCCTAAAGATGGCGCAACATATATTGAATATTGTTTTTTTAGGACAAAACCTGACCCTGTTAATGTTTTTTGTTTAACCTTTGTACAACATTGTCGACACTTAGTTATTAAATATTTTATGCTCAGATTTCATTAAAAGAATAATTTGCATATGTGTGGATTTGAACAGGATTCAGTAAACCCTTTTTTGGTTACACTGATTATGAAAAGCTGTTAAGTTTAATAAAACAAGACAATTTTTGGGACCTTTTAGGAATTAACCTTTACATACATAAGTATAAAAAATACAGACACAAAACAAATTTTGTTGGGTTAAAAGAACCACTCATTTGGTCCTAGTAATCGAGGCAGACCAAGAGAAAGATGTAGTGACGAACTTGACTCCTACCGATAGGACTGGCCCACAGTGGCAGAGGACAGACGTGTGTGGAAAAGGGAAAGGGAGGCTTTCGCCCAGCAGCGGGATATTACGGCCTAAATATATAAATTATAAATAGACAGAATACGTAACAATACAAATAAAAATCACAACCGACTTCGAACAAAAAACACTACAAAGTGAAAAATAACTTTAATTTCGGAAGTCGGTCTTTGGCTTTGTATTTTTGTTTTTTGCCATCAACTTTCACTTTGTAGTGTTTTTTTTTTTCGAAGTCGCTTTTTTTTTTTGTAAAAAGTTTTTATTTTTCGCGCTTTTGTTGCCCACACAAATTCGAATATCATAAGTCATTTATTCATTTGTTTAACATAGGTACAATAATAATGGTATAAAGATAATAAAGAGTTCGCTATGTTATGCCAGAGAGCGTACAAATGTTTGAAAAGTACATATAAAAGCCAGACAAGTCTCAATAATTAAATAAAATAAGCTTGGATAGTAAAAAGACAATTATAAAAAATCACTTATTTCATTATACAAATTAATAAATAATAAATGTCAATAGAAACCAATGTCAATAAAAAAGAGAAAAAAATAATAATAATTTAAATCTAAAATAAAAATCTAAAATGTCAATACACTGACTGAAAACAAATGATATGACTATTTCAACAAACAATACTGATGTCAATATGCAAAAATGTATGTCTAGTACAACAATACATATATTTTACTAGCATGTCAACATTCTGTTATTACATTTTTGTCTGATAAAAATTCCGAAATACTGTAATATGCTTTGTTCACCAGTAAGGATTTTAGCCGTTTCTTAAATAAGCTCACGTTCAATTCTTTGATTGACCGTGGTATTTGGTTAAATATGACTGGCGCCATGCAAAATACACTTTTATAGGTAGGAAGTTATCATCATATCATCCACATATACAAGTGGGCAAAATACGTTTTATTGAAGCTTACTCAAAAACTTTCCAAGCTAAGTTAGTAAAATCTATATGGGACCAACTTGGGAGCATACCCTTTCATACACAAAATAATTTTCAAAATCGGTTCACAGTTGACAAAGAAAGCGGTGAACATACATAAAAAAAAAAATACATACGCGACGAACATATAACCTCCTCCTTTTTGGAAGTCGGTTAAAAACGGCCAAATGCGAGTCCGACGCCGTACAATATTTAGCAAAAAACGCCGAAAACAAAACACGTTTCTTGTATGGATGTACCCAATTTAATTCTTTACTTTATTTAATTTTATTATTTGTTGTTATAGCGACAATAGAAATACACAATCTGTGAAAATTTCAGCTGTCTACCTATTACGGTTCATGAGATACAGCCCGCTGATAGATAATAGGGTTAGTAATAGGGTTCCGAACCCTAAAAATAGATAAACTCAGTTTCCTCCATGTTGTTGTAACAAAGAAGGTTAAGGAGTCCATATAAATAAAATTAAAAGGACAATAAGGAAAGAAAGTGATCACATGCGGAAGGAAGGCTCGATACGTTCCACTTAAGTGGGGACCACATTTAGTTGAATTATCCACTTTACTGTACAGGAAAAAATACAGAAGGGCAATATTTGTTGTCTTCTTTTCGTGTGGTTAGTGACTAACGTGTCAGAGTTTTAAAGCCGCCCATAGGCCTCTGACTTGGCTTCACATGCCGTCGAGAAATATCTCTCAGGCATGCCGGTTTTCTCACGATTTTTTCCTTCACCGTTTTGAAACAAGTGGTAATTATACAATACGCACATGAATCCGAAAAGTTAGAGGTGCGTGCCTTGGGTTCGAACTCGAGACCTTTGACTTGGCAGCCCGACGATCACACCTAGTGGCACAACAAATATTGGCCAGTGATAGCCTAGTGGCTATCACTGGCCAATATTTGTTGTTATACAAGATAACATTACGCTTGTGGTCCAAAGGAGAGAAGGCAGAGGTGTGTAGCATTCCCACATTTCACCAGTTAGGTATGTTAAGTTTCAAGTAATAGGAGGCGAGCACATTGCCAATAACCAAGCCCCAATCCAGACTCCTGGCTGCTGCTGACAAATCCTAACTAAATATAATAAATGTGAAAGTGAGTTTGTTTGTTTGTTACGCTTTCAAGCTAAAACGGCTGAATGGATGTGGATGAAATTTGGCACACGGATAAAACATAGGATACTTTTATCGGGATCGAGACTTATGCGGTTGAAACCGCGGGGCACTGCTAATAATGGATAAACAACTTTTAGTTTATCAATGTGTATACGAGAATCACTGCCAGTAGATTAATTTCTCATGAATATACTATTCTACTAGACTTCATGGCCCATGGCTTCATGGCTTCATGTGCCGTGATGGCCCAGTGGTTAAGGCCTCGCCTCTCATGCACGAGGTTGTGGGTTTAAATCCGGGCAAGTACCAATGTGACTTTTTCAGTTCATATGTACTTTCTGAGTTTGTCTTGGACATTACTGACATCGGTGAAGGAAAACATCGTGAAGAAACCTGGACTTATAGTTAATATAAGTCTGAAGTCGCCAACCCGTCTTGAGCAAGCGTGGTGATCAATGCTCGTGCCTTCTCTGTATGAGAAGAGGCCTTTGCCCTGCAGTGGGACAGTAACAGGCTGGTATTATTATTTTACTAGACCTCAAGTTCCCACTAATTTTGAATGCCGAACGAATACACAGTGACGTGTGCGAAGCCGCAGGCGCAGCTAGTAGTGGCTAAATTCAGTAAAACTAAGCTTGACATGGGGATTGAACCAATCAGAAATTTTCAAGCTCCTTGGAAAATATTATTTACTAGCTGCGCCTGTGGTTTCACCCACATAAATCTCGATCCCGAGGAAATGTCGGGATAAAAAGTATCATATGTCCTAATCCAGGTCATGGTCTACCCATGTGCCATTGGTGTTCATTCGTTTTAGCATTTAAGCGTAACAAACAAACTCAGTTTCACATTTGTAATCTTAGTTAGGATTGTACTAATAAGAAGTTATGACACAATGGGCTCCAGAGAAACCTCAACCCCTAGCAATGTAAAACAACAATGTAAGGGGGTGAGGTTTTTCTGGAGCCCATTGTACCATAAAATTCATAAACATATTGTTCTTTTTTCTTATTTCATTGTACCGCTCTGTCTCTCTATTAGCAAATACTGTTATTAAAAGGGAATCCACAAAACTATGCAAGTATTTTCCGTTGATATCTTCAGAAAGGGAAGCCGAATGAAATCGTGTGAAACATTGTGTTGAAAATAATATTTAAATAAGTAAGAGAAGCTACTTCCATAGATTTTTTTAAAGTCAAGTTTCATGAGCCGGCAATGTCTCTTAAATTTCTGAAAAAGGTACCGTTTTTTTTACTGTCGTCGGGGTAGCTCTTGGCCTGCATCTCATCTGATGGTAAGGGATGATCAGGCCGAAGGTGGAAGCGAGCTTCACCCGGAATCCTCAACCACTGAGGAACTGGCTATCTTACCTCCAACTGCCGAAACAACAATGCTGTTAACATTGTTGTTATGGCGACAGACTTAGATAAGATGGTGTTAGTTAGCCAGGCGGACTTAGAACAAGCTCTACTCCTAAGCAAACCGAGCAGAAAATTTTGCCCTCACTGAGAATCGAACCCGGCATTCTGGGTCTGAGACAGGTGGTCTAAACCACAGAGGCTATTACTTTAGAGTGCTTACATAAAATGTTAAACAATACAATAGTTTTCTACTCATATTCATAAATATAAACAACTTTTACTGTAGAGCCAACTCTAAAATATCCAAAAATTCAACTGTTCAGAATAAAGAAAAAAAAAATCCCAACCCGATCACATTGTATGAAACATCTTGATGAACTGATAGTTGCACTTCTGTCATTAACTAGCATTACGCCGCATATTATCGGTTCTCTCGAATGTTCTGCGGGATTGTCGGGACAACTTACCAATTAGTTTATACGCTTCTTTTTGTTGACTCAACACAAAGTTGCTGTTGTTTGCTAACATTTAGTCGAGTTTATTTTGATGATCGTAAGAGGAAAACGTTGTAAGAAAACTTGAGAATAAAAGTTGGTAAGGAACATTTGGGGAAAAAGTATTTCTACTTTTTACTTCAGTACACGTTTTCAAATTCTCTAGGAAAAGTGGCTGTTGGTGTCATTTTCTTGTCAGTTATTATATAATAATTTTATTTATTTATTTACAAAATGTCAGAACGGTCGGGTGCGTAATTCTCGCAACCAGCGTGCGTGAATGACCGTAATCGTAGCGAAAGCAGTATGCAAGGATCGTAGGAGGTGGCGTACAGCTGTGCTATTCTGTAACCATCTCACCGTGAAAACTTAGGGGAAGTGTTCGTGCAGTGAGCTGTCAGTGTCACCCCATCCGATACTAGGGATGACCAAGCATTACATTTACAAACGTAATCGAGATTTAAATTATATTTTTTATGTTAATTCTATTGATAATTTTATATTAAGTATTCTAAAGCTAGTATTTAAATGTCTAAACATTATTATATAATAAGTTTTAATAAAATAGCAAAACAGATATCCAATCAGAAACTCAATTTTGTTTTATTCTTTTTTGTTCCTAGACTAGTCCCTTAATATAAATAGCCTGAGGCGCGACGCGTTACGTACGTAGGTACCTACCAACAATAAATAAAATAGAACGTACCTACATAGGTATCTACACGTTGCTGCTACTTACGTACTAAAGAAAATGCTCATCGACATAGTTTGTTATTATGAACCCATTGTTAACTTATATTATAAACGCAATCGAGTGTTAATAGTGTGTAATTTAACCCCACACAAACTATGTGGGAACCTACCTAAACGATGTAAGTAGTCATATAGATAAAAAGATGTGTATATTATTTGTACCTACCTACCGAATATTTTATTGGAGATAACCTACCTACGCGTTGAATAAAATCATATTCATCAAATCCTTCTTAAGTTCAACAGCTGACACTCTTGCAGCGCGCGCACACCGAATCACTTCACCACGTTGAAGCGGTAAGAATTGCGCTTGCGCGCTAGGTAGACACTATCACATTGAGGTTTTTTTTTACTTACTACGTACCTACATACTTATTCAACTTGTAACGCGTCACGTACTTGCGTACTAAATACCAACGTCCAATAAGTACCTAGATACAATGTTTTATTCATCATCATTATATATAACCCAAGTAAAACTGACACTTGTAGCGCGCGCACATCACATCACCGAAGTGTTGTCGCCGAGGAAATAACACGCCTTACCACGGTGACCACCCGCGTGATCACTTCACCCGATTCTTAAAGAATCGGATGAAGTGATCACGCCGCGCAGGCGCGCTGTTACGCACTTTATTTATTTTTTCCCCTCTTTGACGGCCATGTCCATAAGCCTATACGTATTCAGAGTCAATAATGAGTACCTATTTATTTCAATACTTTTAGATAATTCAATGTCTAAATCATACCGTTTTGTACATTTAAAAAGTCAGTTTATTGCCTAGATACATTTTGTTTTCAATAATTAAACTAGTTTTTTTTAAATGAACTAGTTACATACTACTTATTTAACCTGTAGGTATGTAACGCGTCACGCATGTGCAGTCAGAACATATATAAAATAAAATTTAATAAGTAGGTACCAATAAGTACAGCAATAAGCAGCAAAAAAACAAAGTGCGTAACAGCGCGCCTGCGCGGCGTGATCACCATGGTAACGCGTGTTATTTCCTCAGCGGCGCGCCTGCGCGAAGTGATCACTTCATCCGATTCTTTAAGAATCGGGTGAAGTGATCACGCGTGTGGTCACCATGGTAACGCGTGTTATTTCCTCAGCGGCGCGCCTGCGCGAAGTGATCACTTCATCCGATTCTTTAAGAATCGGGTGAAGTGATCACGCGGGTGGTCACCATGGTAACGCGTGTTATTTCCTCAGCGGCGCGCCTGCGCGAAGTGATCACTTCATCCGATTCTTTGAGAATCGGGTGAAGTGATCACGCGGGTGGTCACCATGGTAACGCGTGTTATTTCCTCGGCGACAACACTTCGGTGATGTGATGTGCGCGCGCTACAAGTGTCAGTTTTACTTGGGTTATATATGATGATGATGAATAAAACATTGTAGGTACTTATTGGACGTTGGTATTTAGTACGCAAGTACGTGACGCGTTACAAGTTAAATAAGTATGTAGGTACGTAGTAAGTAAAAAAAATCTCAATGTGATAGTGTCTACCTAGCGCGCAAGCGCGATTCTTACCGCTTCAACGTGGTGAAGTGATTCGGTGTGCGCGCGCTGCAAGAGTGTCAGCTGTTGAACTTAAGAATTTTGTAATGATTTGATGAATATGATTTTATTCAACGCGTAGGTAGGTTATCTCCAATAAAATATTCGGTAGGTAGGTACAAATAATATACACATCTTTTTATCTATATGACTACTTACATCGTTTAGGTAGGTTCCCACATAGTTTGTGTGGGGTTAAATTACACACTATTAACACTCGATTGCGTTTATAATATAAGTTAACAATGGGTTCATAATAACAAACTATGTCGATGAGCATTTTCTTTAGTACTTAAGTAGCAGCAACGTGTAAATACCTATGTAGGTACGTTCTATTTTATTTATTGTTGGTAGGTACCTACGTGCGTAACGCGTCGCGCCTCAGGTTATAATATATATTAAGGGACTAGTCTAGGAACAAAATAGAATAAAACAAAATTGAGTTTCTGATTGGATATCTGCTTTGTTATTTTACTAAACATTACTATATAGGGGGGTATATAATGTAATGTTTAGACATTTAGATACTAGCTTTAGAATACTTAATAAAAAATGTCCAATAGAATTAGCATAAAAAATATAATTTAAATCTCGATTACGATTGTAAATGTAATGCTTGGTCAATCCCTAGCATCAGTGAGTTTTCACTGACAGCTCACTCCACGCAAGTTTTCACGGTGATATTTTTACAGAATCGACATGCTGTAGTTTCTACCTTCTACCTACCGCTATGGAAGAAAGCGTGAGATTATTTATTTTATTTTATTTTTGTATTTGGGACAAAAAACAGCTGTAATCATAAATGAACAAAATACTCGTATATGGGTATTTTCACTAAAAAAGCTAAAATCATAGAAAAATATAATATACGTATAAAATACGGCATTTAAATTAAAAAACTTCAAAAAATAAATTATTGGCTATACATTACAGCATTTACAAAAAGTAGTTATAATACAGTCGAAATAACGTATAACGCACACTATTATTGTCCACGAAGTGACATCGGAGTATGAAAACGAACGCATGCTAAAGGAAAACAACATAAAAAAAGAAGTACATATTTAGAAGAAAAGGAGCTCGTGGCTAAGTAACAACAGCCGCACTGGTCGATCCATCAGGTTAAGCTACGCTTGCCGGGGTTGGTCAGTGGATGGGTGACCATCTTTACATACCGAGAATCCTCCGTGCCTCGGAAAGCACGTTAAGCCGTTGGTCCCGGCTGTCATTCGTGGATCTTTGACAGTCGTTACGAGTCGTCAGAAGCCCGAAAGTCTGATACCAGTCTTACCAAGGGGTATCGTATTACCCAGTTACTGGGTTGTGGAGGTCGGATAGGCAGTCGCTCCATGTAAAATACTGGTATTCGGTTAGACTGGAAGCCGACCCCAACATAGTTGGGAAAAGGCTAGGCAGATCGATTGATATTTAGAAGAAAAAACCACTGTATACCGACGAATCGAAGGAAGCGGATAACAAGAGCATCCGACCTATAGGCGACTTGCAAGAGATTAAGAATGTATGTATTGTATATCCCTTCAGCATTCGTATCTTAAGATCCTCGAAACATAATAATGTCAAATATAGTCAACCCTGAGTAAGTGAGAACTGGGTCAGCGAGAAAACTCTATAAATGAGGATAATTGCCAGGTCCCGTAATTTTAACTCTCTAATTCTTCTATAAGTGAGAAACACAAACCTTTATAAGAGAAAGTCGTTTTTCACTCGTGGACCTCTATAATCTGCTGCATCTGCTATTTATGACTCATTCTACGTGGAACGAATGATTGCTATTGTTTTCTTAAATTTCGAGCAACTAACTAACATTGCTTTTGTATTATATTCTATTCGAATGGCCAAATTGTATCTTCTATAAACGTCTATAAGTGAAAAAAGTCACCCTAAGGTTGACTGGTAGAAAATGCCTCAGGCATTAAGTCCGCCTTTGTACAGTTTTTTACTTGTGCATGAAGTTTTAATAAATAAAAATAAATAAAAAAGGCCACTCCTGTACCTCTATACGCTAGCTCTAGTTAGTGAGAAACCTCCATAAGCGAAAAAGAGATCGCTGTCCCTCGTAGTCTCACTTATCTTGGTTCGACTGTATTACATATATACATCACCTCGCACTTAGATTAACTTCACACCAGTTTTCCTAGAATCATGAGATTCTAGGAAAACTTATGCAAATACTTCAAGTGTGTATGTCAGAAGTTTAGAGCAGGACATGCACATGTTAATAACCACGTGTAGCTTGAGATATGACGAGAACAAGTAACATTAATCTATGACTTTAGTATCACAAATCCTCGGTTTCTTCTTAAATGAATTCCCGGTAATGTAACACTTGAAAAACGTTTGTTTTAGACATTTTTGTATATTGGGTATAATTTCCAACAAATATAATAATTTTTAGGGTTCCGTAGTAAACAAGGAACCCT
Source organism: Agrochola lota (assembly GCA_947364205.1). Taxonomy (NCBI): domain Eukaryota; kingdom Metazoa; phylum Arthropoda; class Insecta; order Lepidoptera; family Noctuidae; genus Agrochola; species Agrochola lota. Next base: position 4,361,969 of record OX376229.1, read on the forward strand.
TATAGTTTCGCCATGTCCGTCTGTCTGTCTGTCCGTCCGTCTGTTTGTCCGCGGGTTAGCTCAGAGACGGTTAGTACTAGAAAGCTGTAATTTGGCATATGTATACATATTAATTATGCCGACAAAGTGGTATAATAAAATCAAGAAAAATACTTTTTTTTAGGGTACCTCCCCTACACGTAAAGTGGGGATGTTTTTTTTTCTCATCTACCCCATGTTGTGGGATATCGTTAGAAAGGTCTTTCAAAAATATTGGGAGTTTGTCAAAACCATTTTTGGATTCAGGGATCCGTTTGCGAAATATTAAGTTTTTGCTGAAATTTTTTGTTTGTGTCCAGTGTGTCCCCCCCCCCCTTCTAGCTAAATGGTCGTACTTGGAGTTGTGAAAAAATTCACAGTAGTAGTATATATAACGAAATTAAAAGGAAAACTATGAGAACTAAGTAGGCTGTACAGGTTAACGAGAAATAATCAACCAACTTAAATTTGCACTTTGAAAAACATGATCTCCCATACATTCCCTATGGGAGAACACGTTTTTCACGTTTTTCAACTACAATGTTAAGTTTGTTCTTGGGATAAATTCATCCCAACTACGGAACCCTTCATTGTACGTGGTCATACACGCACTTGGCCAGTTTTTTCAAACATACTTGGAAATTCGAGCATTATTTTGACAACCTTCTTCGAGATAAATCGAAATTGCGGTACTGGTCGAATACATGCAAGCGCCCGGTCGGCAATGTTTGTATGAAAACCCATATGTGTCGTCTTTAGCGGCCAAATAAATTACTATAAAAACACATATCTGTCGTGTAATTTAAAAATAGAACGAACTTTTTACTTCGACATTTGGCAACAAAGGAGGCTATTTTCTTTGGCAATTTCGATTTGTACATTTGTACAACAAATAAACATATTGGCGCGTGCTAATTACGAGTATATCGTTGTTCGTTATCGTTATTCTAGAGTATGGCACCCGTGGGTTGCAGCTGAAAATCAGCGTCAGGTACACTTTGTGTTGCCATCTGACATTTATGCTGAGCTATGCTGAGGCAATATAATCATTGTTTTCTGTTTTTTTTTAGTTGTCAGGTGTATTTTTCTGCTGTAATGCCAATAAACGCATTTTTCTTTTTTTCTTTCATTTGTTCTGGAATTTATAATTAATTAGTTACTAACTTAACTTAGTTTGAAATTCCGAACCTTATTTGAGAAAAGTACTATATAAGCCTTGGCCGCAACCAGGCATTGATGGACTCACGTATGTATGCCTCAGCTTCGCCTCGGCCCACATTTTCACATTCATCCATCAATGGTCCTTTTGCAGGCCGCGGCAGTAATATACTATTCTTTCTCGTTGAGTTTTTAATCAGGGTCTTCTCAGTGCAAGCCCGGTGTCCAGATGTGTGCCCAATTGATGGCTACCAAGCTTGCCCCAGGACTGAAATATAAATGGGGAAATGTGGGTGCAATTTACATCTTCGACTTGATGTAATATAACATCACGTCGAAGATTCTTTTTCTTAAAGTCATATCTTTTTGAGCTGATAATGACAAACATTTGAAAGATACCGGTATTCAGCAGCATCCGGTTAGACTGGAAGCCGACCCCAACATAGTTGGAAATAGACTAGGCAAGTAATGATGAAAATTTTAACCCAAACTTTATCTTGTTCCAGAATGCTGTACACATCTCTCCCAGTTTGCTTCCTCGTGATTGGCGTGGCGCTCTGCGCTCCCGAGAGGATGCAGAATGACCCGGACCCCCATGACGCTACGACGCATGAGGGGAATGAGCCCCATAGTGACCACGTCGCACCACTAGCGAAGAGGTCTCCTCACTACGACTTTGGCCTGGGGAAGAGGGCTTACAGCTACGTGTCAGAGTACAAACGATTGCCTGTTTACAACTTTGGATTGGGCAAGAGGTGAGGTGTCTAATATTAGATAGTAAATTGATTAACAAAAAGGTTAACAAAAAGATCTTATTCTAAATGTACAATAACATAATCCGAGCAATTTTAAAAAGGCTAAATCACCTCTTTTTACATACAACATGTATGATTGTTATTGTAACTACTAATTTAATGGATACATAATATAAGATGCAAAAAAAAAAAAAAAAAAAAAAAAAAATGCAATAATTAATATCGTAACACTGAATGTTTAGTTTTAGATGTAAATAAACTATTTGGAAACTTTCCAAATGCGTTTTGTACACCTAAAATGAGTAAAACATCAAATTCAATGTTATAATTGCAATTCATTATTAATATTCTAGTTCGCTAGTTAGCCACATTTTTTATTTCCACACAGTAATATTGCTATAAGAATCAAAACAGGTAAATATTTGACAGTTATTTGCGACGTTGCCAACTTTTAGGATAAAGCCTCTTAAGTAGGTATTGTAAAAAAGACAAAATAAAAGCACATAAACATAATGTAATGAACTATTTAGTGAGTTAGGTGACAGCAATCACGCTGGACAGGTGGTAAGTGAGCTAACGCTAATCCACCAGAAAATGATGATGAGGCAGTTTGTACTTGTTATAAGTCCTGGTATAAGGTAATCGGGTAATTTATTCATTGGAATGTTACTAAACTGATGGCAATACTTTTAATAATCTCTAAAGAAAATCCAGTATTCCCAAGTGACTGCCTATCTGACCTCCACAAGCCAGTTACTTGGTAACACGATACAAATAGTGCCATCCACGAAGTCGCGTTTATTACCCATTCATAGGTAATTAGTGTGTATCGACAATAGTAAATGACTAGCGGAATGTTGCACTGTTGTACTGTAAGCGATTAGGAAGAAGAGTGGGCGCGTCTTCGTGGATGGCACTATTTGTATCGTAGTACCCAGTAACTGGGTTGTGGAGGTCAGATAGGCAGTCACTTCATGTAAAATACTAGTATACAGCTGCATCTGGTTACACTGGAAGCCGATACCAATATTATTGGGCTAGGCAGATTATGCGGTTTTCCCTGCTAGAAGCAAGTTCCCCAAAGTCTTGTTAATACAATGTGTTACAAAAACCCTGGAGTCGAAAAGGGCACATAGGTACTGCAATTACATTACCTAATTGTTATACGTTGTATAGTTAAGTTATCACGAAGAAAAACTTGAAACGGTTTTATGTTTAAAACAACACAATAATTGACACAAACTATCGGTCTTCCCAGGTCCAGGCCTTACTCCTTCGGCCTCGGCAAGCGCTCCGTAGACGAGGACCAGTCTGATGACGACCAGCAAATGGCTAACGACCTGGACCAAGCTGCTTTAGCCGAGTTCTTTGATCAATACGATGATGCAGGTAAGCCAAACGCTCCTGTGTAACTTTATCTAGTCTTTTATTCAGAACAACGCTTAGGTATCGAAGGTTTTAAAGCATTTACAGCTTTATATATAAACGTTGCTCAAAGTTAAGTAAGCTAAAACATCGTGAGGAAACCAGCATGTCCTAGAACCAAAAAATCGAAGAAATGTGACATCCACCAACCCGCATAAAGCTCGCGTGGTGAATAACGGCCCACTCCCTCTTTCAGAAAGAGGAGGCTTGTGTCCCAGCGGTGGGGACATTGCTAAAAAGCTGAAAGTTAAGTGACCCTTGCTTAACTTCAAGTAACGTTTATAAATAAAAGTGATAAGCTCGAGCTAAGCAGAAGCGAGTGAGGGAGCGAAATGAGGGACGCGACTGCGCGCGTCGATTGTTTTAATGACTATGAGTCACACGACTAATCGAGCCAGTTTTAACATCTCCATTACAAGTTATTTAACACGATCGGCGCGAGCGATACTCGTCTCGCATCCCGCTCGCTAGCTCGCTTCTGTTTGGCCAGAACACTAAATTTAATATTTATAGTCGTAAATTGATTTCCTACCTAGATTTGACTTTGAAGTCTGTTCACTTAATTTTCAGTAAAAAGGATATTTTGAAATTACGGAATTCTCAATATTACGTAACTGCAAATAACGACCGCCTTTACTCGGTGACTGATGTTTTATCGACGTTTTTGTTTGACCGATTTTTTCGGAACGTCTGCGTTGAAGACTTCTTATGTTATTGTCGCCAACTTTTTTTCCTTAATGTTTGACCACGAAAAGACCTAGTAGGAAAAATTACCCAATTCCCATTTCAAATATTCACTGGTGTAGAGCGTTGTAGGTAAGCAAGCAAAATTTTTGCTTGTATAAAAGAACACATTTAAGACGTTATTACAAAATAATGGTCAGGTCTCAACTGTTTAAAAGATAAATTATATTAAATTTACACATTTCTGAAAATATCGGACAAAAACTTTCCCAGAAATCCCATTGATAGAATCTTGTTTGAATAAAATTATGTAATAGAGATCACTCTATTACATAAAATAATAATTATTCAAAATGGAAATTCTATAGACATTTAGAAAACGTTTACCTTCATCATTAAAGGATAATTAGAAAACGTACTGATTAAAGGTACCCAATACTAAATATATTATTATGTAAATTAGCCAATTAATTTAATAATTTACTACCATCATGTTGTTACTTCCCTCGTACCATGTAACGTGCGGTTGGCGCATCCCTTTTTTTTCTTCATTTAGTGTCACTCCCTGTCTTGGTCTTCCTTTATTACCTACCAATATTATGTTAAAATGTATCCTTTTTGTCATAGGTTACGAAACGAAACGCGCTCGGCCTTACAGCTTCGGTCTTGGAAAACGCTTCGCTGACGACGAAACTTCGGAAGAAAAACGGGCTAGGGCCTACGACTTTGGCCTGGGCAAACGACTACCGATGTACAACTTTGGATTGGGCAAGCGAGCAAGGAACTACAACTTTGGCCTGGGCAAGCGACTAGCGAGCAAATTCAACTTCGGTTTAGGCAAGAGGGAGAGGGACATGCATCGTTTCAGTTTCGGTCTAGGAAAACGGTCGGCTGATGACGCTTCGCCCGAGGACAGCGACAATTATTTTGACGTTTAAATAATTTTGTTAATTTATGGTTAAGTGATATCGGCATTGAGAATTTGCGTGGGACTTGTTTTTAATGTACCAGAGAATTATTTACTAGTCATCGCTTGTGTAAGACTATTTTTTGACATAGGAATTATTTTTAATGTTAAGGCTACCTCAACCTCAAGAAGATTTTCATGTGAAAAATCCAGCCAGTTTTCACAAGGAAATCTCAAAGATGTTTTTTTACTTAGCATCCTTTTGTCATTGTTTAATTAGTTTAAGTTAATATTTTCTTCACATTTCCACGTAAGTTTTCATAAAAAAAACAGTTAATTAATAATAATAAGATTTTGACTGCATAATTCAGATAAATTAGGCATTTCGAATATTTAACATGTAGAAGGCGCGATTTAAAAAGAGAATGTATTTTTATGATGTTTTTAAATATTTCATTTAATTTTAAATTATGTATTATATTTGTGGTTAATTTATTTATTTTATTGGTTCAAAACCGTTTTTATTTGATAATTTTGTAAATTATTGTTAAAAATAATATGTAGTTATTTGTGTAAAAGATTAAAATCATTGTAAATCATAGTCACTGTGGAGTTACGATTGCGAAGTAAGTTATAGTGTAAGCTTAAACTCGCATTAATGTTGTTAAATAAATAATGAAGCGAAAACAGTGTTTTTATTTGCTGACCTTTGAAACAGGATTATATAATTTGATTATTTTATTCGAAATCTTAAAACATGTGCTAGCTTACATTTATAAAAGTAATTCTTAAAACTTAATTATAAAGAATTAATTTATTCTTTTACATTTTCTTATTTCGTGGAAACCTACTCAACTTACTAGAACCTACAAAAATTGCAGGTTATTTAAGTATTTTATATAATATGATTATTTATAAATTTTTGTATTACCTACTAATGCATCGTAGCTCTACAAATAGTAATAATATTAAGTAATTAAACATTGTAAATGTAAGACATCATACTGTTGTTTTGAATATAACCATAAAGGATTATACAAATTAAAATCAAATTATACAAATAATAGAGAAATTGCATCTGCGATTGTTTATTCATTTTTCCCTCCATACAAATAATTTTATGATAATTAGCATGACACTAGCAAAGAAAGCTTTGTTAAGACTTGCTCTATGCAAACTCAAAGTTATAGTTGTTATGTTTTAGCGTAGCGAAAGCGGTCATTGACCTGCCTACATTTTCTATCATTTGTTATTTCCAAAAACCGGCCAAGTGCGTGTCGAACCACGCACAATTACGGGTTCCGTAGTTGGGATGAATGAATACTAAGAACAAACTTAACTTTGTAGTTGCAAAACATGTTCTCCCATACGGAATGTATGGGGGCAACATCTTTTTGTAACTGCAAATGTAAGTTGGTCGATTATTACTCGTTAACTTGCCTACGTAGCTGTGATAGTTTTCCTTTTAATTTCGTTATATATACTACTGCCGTGATTTTTTTCACATTTCCAAAATCAACTATTAAGCTGGCAGAGTCAAGTGTCTCCCACACTTGACTCTAACAAAAATTTGCACTTAAAAGCATAGCATATTTCACGAAAGGGTCCCTGAATTCAATGGTTTTCACAAACTCACAATATTTTTGAACGAACTTTCCAACGATAAGTCACACCATGGAAAAGATGAGAAAAAAAAACATGGCCCACTTTACGTGTAGGGGAGGAAAAAAAAAACATCATTTAATTTTACCACTTTTTTGGCGTGAGTAATATGTATACCCATGCCAAATTACAGCTATCTAGTACTAAGAGTCTCTGAGCTAAGCCGCGGACAGACAGACGGACATGGCGAAACTATAAGGGTTCCTTGTTTACTACGGAACCCTAAAAAATTAAATAAAGTCCGTTAACGTCCTGAATCAATATCAATAGTGATCTGTAACATGTTCCAATAACGAAAATTCATACATAGTTTATTGTTTGGGTTCCTACGAAGAGATATTAGGGAAAGGGGAATAACCGCTATAGCCACGCTAAAATGCAATAACTACAGATATCAATGGGGAGAGACACTACCAATTTATCCACCTAGGTGTCGCATCGTCACTTTCCTGTGAAACATCATAATTTTTTCCGTATTATTTAAATAATTATTTAATCTTTCAATTCAATGCCTGTATGTAGTGCACTGAATTGTAATGATAAAAACGTACACCGTTTTCCTTCTGATGAGCATAGAGGAAAACTGGGTAAAATTCAGCGGCAAGGCTATGAAGTGATCTCTGAGTGTATACTTTGCCTGTCGCACTAACGGCCTGTCGAGCTAAAGACCTGACGATCCATCGACATGTCGACCCAAGAACATGTCGCACACTTGTTAGTCGAACTAATGACATACATTCGATCACTTTAGACCAGATGATTTTTATGGCGAGAGCGCATAAACTGGTTATGTCAATATTCAAAAGACAGACATGCACCAGCGAGAGCATATTTACCTTTGCCTGAAACGCCCCATTAAAGGAGGAGCTCGTGCCTAAGTAATAACCACCGTATGGGTCGATCCATCGATGGGTTGGTCCGTGGATGGGTGACCATCTTTACATACCGAGACTCCTCCGTGCCTCGGAAAGCACGTTAAGCCGTTAGTCCCAGCTGTCATTCGTGGATCTTTGAAAGTCGATAAGAGTCGTCAGAAGCCCGAAAGTCTGACACCAGGCTTACCAAGGGGCCCAGTAACTGGGTCGTGGAGGTCAGATAGGCAGTCGCTCCATGTAAAATACTGGTATTCAGCTGCATCTGGTTAGACTGGAAGCCGACCCCAACATAGTTGGGAAAAGGCTAGGCAAATTGATTGATGCTAATCAAATGAACGAAGAACGACAATGATTCTCCTGTACAATCATCTCAGTATATTGATGGGTTCGATTCTAACACGAAAGATTTAGAATTTAGACGAAGACGAAGAAGACTTTACATGTATACGTACAAATGTACACGGCAAACTATTTTCCCCTTCAAGCCCCACCGTGTACCTACATCGGTACACGGCTGGTACACGCGGCTTAAATCACTATTTTTACTGCTAAATAATGGCTAATATCGTCTGTGGGCTGTTTCATTCTATGGCCTGACGGATATTCTCGTCAATCTATCTATATATATAAAAATGAATCCCTATTTCCCTTAGGCACGGCATCACGCGTGAACGGCTGGACCAATTAACGCCAAAATAAATCTGAAAAATGTCGTAAGTGACGTAAAGCGCGCGTCAGTATTCTATTTTCAAAGGGCAAACAAGTGTCCACATGAATAAATGAATAGCGAAGTCCAAAATGGCCGACAGCTTATACGGCCAATAACTCTTTTATCAGGACTGAACAGACCTCAGCATATTATATTATGACCCTATCCTGTAATTAAAATGTGAAACCAAAGCTTATATATTCAGTTAAATATGGTAAGTATTCAATGGTGGTATTAAAATAATTAATCGGGCTACAAAAGTTACAGGGTCAAGTTTTATAATCCGGGTATGTTAAGTAGGTACGGAACCCAAGAGTAATATAACATATTATCACGCCTTATTCCCAGAACGATTTGGCAGAGGTGTACACCCAGGAACCAACCCAAGGAACATGGGTGGGTTTTAGTCAGTAAAAGTCTGACACACCCTCTCACTCTGCCCGGAGCGGAAGAAGTCATTTGCAACTCTCAAAAAAAAAAAAATGGGTCCGAACCAACCCAAGAGTAATAATGACAATCAGGTCATGAGTATGACTGATTGAAACGAATCTCAACAAATCCTAAATTTTTCCTAAACTCGATGTACCGTATTTAAGCCTCGAGTAGGTAATTTAATTATCAAGCAAATTAAGTAGCATAACATAGCATAATCAGCCTGTGGTATTCCCACTGCTCGGACACAGGCCTCCTCTCTTCGAGGTAGTGGGCTGTAATGTACCACGCGAGCCCAGTGCGGGCTGGTAGATGTTACATTTCCTCGAATTTTTGGTTCTAGGTTCTTCATCGTTTGAGAGCAGTGGTGATGGAATTATTTACTCAAAGTAAAGCAAATTAATTCAGTACGAACTTAAATTTTCCGTATGTTCAAATCACAACTGTAATTCTTTAACAGTTGTATCAAATGCACACGCTACACAGACACAAATACTCCAAATAGAGCTTATTTACTTACACTGCAATTTGACGCACGGTGTCCATTTACTTAGCAATTATACATTTTCCATACTTTACCTGCTATATGTCGTAACTACTACATCTTACTAAAAAAATGCCCAAATAAAAGCGCACTGATGGATTTTCAACGCTAAACTCAGCCCCGAGAGTTGAAAATCCAACGTGAATAATATTGAGGGATTACATAGGCAGTTATTTCTCATGATATTTCCTTTGCAGCAAATAATTGTTATAAGTCTACAATTAAAAGTAATCGCTAATGAATGTCGAACATATCCTGGTCATTAAGACGAAGGGTCAAACGCAATTATTTCAGATAACTTTTTAAAGCTCATTTGCAGGGAGAAATTTAGATATTATGTAAAACAAAGTACTACAATTATTTATAATTAGGGTCATCACATTTTAGTACTAAAGCTTCATTAACTTAAGGTAGACCCGCTATAAGTCGAGATAGGTAAAAAAAACATCCTTGAAAAAGAATTTTAACGGAGTGAGAACAAAAACATTCTTGAAATATAATTTTTAACGGAGTGAGAAATAAGAACTGGCTCTTTTAATTACTCATAAAATTGGTTCTGCAGTTGTTGGGGTTCGTGGGTAAATAATCGGGTCGCGGGTCGATCGAAGGTTAAGCTACACTTGCCGCGGTCGGTGCATGGATAGGTGACCATCCATTACATGTCGAGACCTCTCCGTAAAGCACGTTACGCTGTTGGTTCCGGCTGTCATTCGTAGATCTCTAACAGTCGTTACGGTAGTCAGAAGCCCAAAAAGTCTAATAATCAGTCTTACCAAGGGGTATCCTGTTACCCAGTAACTGGGTTGCGGAGGTCAGATAGGCAATCGCGCCAAATAAATAACTATCAAGTAACTGAATAGGGGTGCTAACGATGGTTATTGTGATAATTTTACCCATTATTTACTTCAATTTCCGTGGTTTTTGAAACACAAAAACACGCCTACAAAAAAGAAGCATCCATTAGAATGTGTGAAATATATAAAATGACACGTCAGTAGTATAAGTGTCGCGTTTATCATAGCGAATGCAAAGCACATTTGTTATTGTTATGAGCCCAAAGCTTTTATACAGTGTGGCAGGGACATCGACGCACATCCTGCTACCATGGATTCAGTACCTACATAATTCTAGATTATGCGTTGAAATTTTTCGTCGGTTATTAAAAATAATATTGCTGTTCCATACATTTGACCGCGTCGGTATTGCACTTTTGTATGAAAAAGCAGTTTTTTTATTAATCGCCAAAACGTTTCAAATCAGGGGTCGATTACCCTGCTATCCTGTATACTAGACGACAAATAACCCACATCTTATGTTACTTTTGAAAATTTTACTCGAAATGTCTGGAAATCATTGGATTTGTGGCTTAGAAGATTCTCAGTAACTACCCTTTTTTTTTTTTGAGGATGGGAAATCATCAAATGACTTCTCCCGCTCTGGGTGGAGCGAAAGGGTGTGTCAGACTTTTACTGACTAAAACCCACCCGTGTTCCTTCCGCTGCCTGTTTGCCGGGGCCGCGATATCCCTTTCGGACAAACCCGCAACCCTAGCAGGCGTTGATCCTTACGGACCCCGTCAGTTGGTGCTGACATCCCTTTGAGGCGCGCGTGAAGGAAAACATCTTGAGGAAACCGGCAAGCCTGAGAGATATTTCTCGACGGCACGTGAAGCCAAGTCAGGCCCACGGGCAGCTTTTAAAACTCTCGACACCAGAATAGTCAGTAACCACACGAAAAGAAGAACAAGACTAGAACAATTGTGGTGCCTTATGGTTACGTTTTTTGTTTACACTGATAAGCCCTTTTTTACTGATAAGCACCTTTTGCCTTTCTACGTGTTTTGCAAGATATTTATGTTGCATCACATACTTGTAAAGGCACAGCATTGGAAGGACTCTCACAAGATGAACCGATGACCGTCGTGGTAACTGCGTAACACACCAGTAGCAATGGCTGTCATTTTGACACTTCAACAACATTCATTGCGTTATTTACATTGATGAACAGACAAATTTCTCGAACATATGAAGCAATAGATTAGCAATATCCTTCAAAATCATTCAGATTGTAATTGAAAATTGAGTTATGCAATTAGGATTCTGGTGAAGGCCACATAAATCTACTGGATGCGAGAAGCACAGAACTGGTTGATGTGGCGACCCTTGGAGGAGGCCTATGTCCAACAGTAGACGTCTTTCGGCTGAAATTATGATGATAACACACTAGTAAAGGGAAATGTTACACGAAAGGGAATACGTGGTCTTTAAACACACTTTACTACGAGAACATACCCAAAAACGAAGGCTTGTAACACTGAATAACTCCACCTCGAAATAACGCTAACTCAAATCACTCTATCTCTAATAAACGCTATCCGTAAAAAAATGTCGGTAGATACACTTTGGGCTGTGTTTTCGTTTATGGATCGTAAACACTGTTTGATTTCGAAATGAATTATGTCAATCTGTCTAGGATTTCCCCAAGTATGTTAGGGTCAGCTTCAAATCTAAGCGGATGCAGCTGTACTTTACATGAAGCGGCTGTCTATCTGACCTCCACAATCCAGTTACTGGGTAACACGATACGCCTTGGTAAGACTGATTGTCAGTCTTTTGGGCTTCTGACTACCCGTAACGACTGTCAATGATCCTCGAATGACAGCTGGGACCAACGGCTTAACGTGCTTTTCGAGGCACGGAGGGGTCTCTATATTTAATATGGATTGTCACGCATCCAAAAAACCGACCGCGGCAACCATTGCTTAACCTTGAAGATCAGCCCGAGGGGCTTTTATTATTTAGCCACGAGTACGATGCTCGTAGCAACGCTGTTGGTAATCCTAATAGGTTGGTGTTGTAGTCGACAATAACGGTAAAAAAAACACTTCATTTTCAATATGACGCGCCCGCCGCATTAAGACTATACGACATAAACATTATCATGCAAACTACGCACCACACTGACGTCACGCGAAATCCCGCATCGCACAAGCAGTTTTTAACGCGCGATCAGCATATATAACTTCCCAACATCAATCGTCGGGCAGTTGCCCACCAGACACGGCGCCCGTCTCGTCGGAGGATCCTCCTTTTTCTACAGAGGATGAGTGAACTTTACTCCCTGTTCCACATACCTCTTTAACCACTTAGTAGTGGTTTCATTTCATAGGTCAAAATGTAAGAAGGTATATTTTTGGCATTTCAAGCAAACATGATTACTTACGATACTGACGCCTTCGTAAGGTATCAGACGTAATCCAGGATTATCAGATTATATTCTGAATAAAATATTTCTTGTACCGTAGAGCACATTACAGGACCTAGGACTTAGGTTGGAATCACTCAGGGATGCTATTTTTATGCCTACAAGAAAAACGGATGCTTTTATCGTTGATTCTGAGAAAATAAGTCTACTTTGGAACGGTAAAATGTTGGTAAATAAGCAATGTACAGTCAAGGAAATCATTTTTAAGTAAATTGACACACTACATCAATTTGCCGTGTAGTATCCTTATCATGCAACTGTCAATACATGACAGTTGTGATTTAATTAAATGGACATTTTAATTTTATTTTATTTATTTATTTAATTCAGATACAGTGATTCATATTTAAGTTTGTATACCTTCTTAAAAATTATGTTAGTTAATTTAAGTTGGTATTCAACTTGCTTAACAATTAATTTCCCTAACTTTACATAACTATAGTTGGATGCATTTAAAGAACTTTTGCAAGTGCTGACATTTAAGTACGTCAGTAAGTCCGTCTAAACTTTTCTTCTCTTCGTCTTAACTATAAGCCGGTGGCGTAACAATGTTGCCATTTTAAATATTACATTTATATAAACATTTAGAATTAATTATTGTGTATTTATTTTATTTTTACCTCATTTTATGCTGCACCGGTCGACGTCATAACGTCAACGCCGGCTGTCGCTGAAAACCAGCGCTGGGGCTCTGTCTCGCATAGGGTCGCAGCATTATGCTGAGCGATGGCCGTTTTTTTTCTGTGTTCTTTGCTGCGTCATGTTTACCGCAAATAAACGTTTTTTCTTTCTTTTACTTTTCTTCCTATTTTTTTTATTTGTGTAAATCAGACCAAACACATCAAAGTAAAAATTGCCAGACATGCCTACTAAATAATTCATGGAAGGCTAATTGCAGTAAGTACTTATCAATCAACAATACTACAGTCTTAAATATAATAATTTAATATCGAACTATAACCACTAAATAAAATATGAATTGAAAAAAGTCACATTGGTACTTGCTCGGATTTGAACCCACAACCTCGTACATGAGAGGCGAGGTCTTTACCACTGAGCCATCACGACATTCCTATACTATCCATTTTTATACAAATCTAAGATTCGCGGCTGTATCAAATATTTATTTAAAGAATTATTATCATAAGTACAACTCTCTGAGTTCATATTATACCAAATCCTATTGTTTTTTTTTTTTTATGAGTTGTAATGTTTTATGTTGCATTATGTACATTATTTTGCGTAACTACTATTGTATAGAATCAACTTTTCTAACTGAACAGACAGCTGTGCTGCTGGGGAGTTTGTTGCGCCACTTCTTCTTCCCAGCTAAGCACTAGGAAGTGGTGAAGGGTGGGCGTCTTGGGGGACTGTCTTATGTAATTTTGACGTTTGAAAAATGCTGGGGATTGGTGTGATGTTGACGTTGATGTTGTAAACAAGCCAAAAATCATTATTTTACTGAAAATAGTCCTATAAACGCACTGTTTCTAACTGAACAACGGAGACCGCTGAACTGCCGAATCAAACAAGTATTGTTGTATATACGGCGTGAATATTAAACTGCGAGACTGATTCAAATACCACGTGTAGGGGTCCGTACATTGTGTAGCTGAGATGATAGTTTTCGAAGAAGATATTCAAGGCCCTATTATATGGGACGTAAACATAACTGGCGAAATGTGGGTGAACTATAGGCAGACCTCTGCCAAATCCTACGGGGGGCTACAGGTGTGATGATATGCTATGTTATATTCAAGGATATTTTTTTTTCTGCCTGAGCATAGCTGTTCTCGATGATTTTGTCTGGTATATTGGCGTGTACTAGCTAACATATGGCTAATCATTTAAATTATGTTTTGTGTTGCGTAATGTAAATTATTTTGAATATAGAATCTTTTTTTTCTTCTAACTGAACAGACAGCTGTGCTGCTGGGGAGTTTGTTGCGCCACTTCTTCTTCCCAGCTAACGCACTAGGAAGTGGTGAAGGGTGGGCGTTTTGGGGGACTGTCTTATGTAATTTTGACGTTCGAAAAGTGCTGATTCTCAGCCTAGTTTGAATAAATGACTTTTGAATTTTGAATTTTGATATAGGGGGCTCGTGGGGTTTCGCACCAACACCTCTATACGCCAAGAACTCGGCATCAAAAAGAGTCTTTCTGTTCTGGTCCAAACGCGCATCCTCAAATACTTCGGACACGTCTCGAGTCGTGAGGGTGACTCTATAGAGCGCCTTGTCGTAGAGGGCACTAGACCACGCGAACGCTCACCCATGAGATGGACTGCACAAATCAAAGCAGTGGGCAAACCCATGTATGAGTGCACTAAAAACACCAAAAATCGGAGTAGATGGCGAGAAATCGTGAGGCGAATCACATTAGCCCTTGGACAAGAAGCTACATGAATAACACGACTGCTCTGTCAAGAGTGCTAAGAAGAGGAAGAAGGCTCGTGGCCTAAATAAACTAATAACAGCCGCACGCGTCGATCGAAGATTAAGCCACGCTTGCCGCGGTCGGTTCGTGGATGGGTGACCATCCATTACATATCGAAACCCTCAGTGCTTAGCCTTCACCTAAGAACCACTCAGATTTGAGTGGACCAGTCCAGTTAGTGCACGTTTTTGTATCATTCACAGAAAAATACTTAATCATTTACATACATACGTAACATCTCAATCATCATAACATCATGCTTTGTTTCTCCGAAGAGTTAGGCAGAGGTACATATTATTCATCCTCCTTTCGCCAGTTAAGTTCCATCTAATAGGAGCCGAGGCTGCCGAGCCTATTGCCATCAAACGGGCACAAATCCAGACGCCGGCGCCGGGTTGCTACTGAGAAATTCGCGATAGAAAACCCAGTTACACTTTGCCCGATCTGGGAATTGAACCCAAGACCTCGTGTTCAGTATTAGCGCTTGCGACCACTAAACCAACGAGAAAGTCAATAATTAACCCCCATTTCTTAGCTTAGTAATTTAACCAAAATGTCTGAAATCTCGTCACTATAACCAGTGTGTTCTGCCCACTTTGACTTACGGTGCTGAGACTCACACGTAGGAAGCTGCGTACAGAGTGAGAGTTGCACAGAGAGCCATGGCCTTGCTTGATATAAGGCTTATAGACCCGAGTTCGAAACGTCGAGATCCGAAGATGAACGAATGTTTTCGACATCGGAAAACGTTATGGATGGAAAACGTATGAGTTATGGAACTCAAATGGAACTGGAAAGGACACTTGAGAAAGCGCAGTGATGACAGATGGAGTAAGGCTGTGACCGAGTGGCGGCCAAGGACAGGACGACGAAGTGTCGGTCGCCCGGCGGCGAATTGGCCGTCGACATTGTTACTACCGCGGGTAGAACCTGGATGAGGCTGTCACAGGAGCGTGCGGGGATTGGCACAGGAAAAATGAGGCTTATGCCCAGCAGTGGGTGAGTTCGGGCTGTTGATGATGATGAGTTTGTAAAGTATTATAATTACTTTCATTATTGAGAATGTGAAGACTATGTTAGTCATGTTAGTATGTCATTGTTTTTTTTTTCTTTTTAGTTCGGTTAGTTTTAATCATGGTGAGTAATTTATGCAGCCTACCCAAATGTCCGTTCTTTGGTATTGTTCGTCGAAGTGGTTCTTTCCTCAAAAGACCATTTCAGACACCAATCTACATGGTCTTCACATGATCTGACCAAGATTATGTCTGGACTTTAAAAGAGACTGTGACCTCTGAGTTTGTTCCGTCCTTTCTTCTTAGAGTCGTCAGATAGCAAACCTCATTTAGTTTTTAAAATATTATTGACGTGTAAAACTGTTTGTACAAACCTATTTACAGATAATAAAATCATCTCATTTCATTTCATGACCTGTTTCACAAAAATGCTGCAAAACTTTTTCTTTTGTGCTATGTTTATGCTTTTCCACCTTTGTAAAATTCGAGTCGAGCCTGCTAAGGTTTCAACGCTACCCTCGCAGAACTCTAAATTTTCGACCAATTGACATGCGTATCGCGTTCCATTTTCAAATTGCTGGCCATAGAGGAGCGACAAACGTACCTACACGCTATAAATTTTTGGAACAGATTTAATTTCAGTTCCAACTCTATTGAATGGAACTAATGGAACACTGTTGAATTATTATTTATTTTTTCCCGACTACGCCAAAGGGCCCCAAGGGTCAGAAATTCTACTGG
The DNA here is from genome assembly GCA_947364205.1 of Agrochola lota. Lineage (NCBI taxonomy): Eukaryota > Metazoa > Arthropoda > Insecta > Lepidoptera > Noctuidae > Agrochola > Agrochola lota. The sequence continues at coordinate 4,378,592 of OX376229.1, forward strand.
TTATGATTGAAATATTTGGCTACGACGTAGATACCCGTTTAGTATATACATACATGATCCGCATTCTATTAATAAGAATATTTTTTCGGCTGTAATGTTACAGGCCATTAATTTTTTAACACACACTTAATACACTTCTTAAGCAGAAACGACTGACACATTGACTGCTACGAAAACGTAGCATCATTGTTCTACGAACGTAGCAGGTGCTCGTAGCAAGATGTTAGCTACGCCGTAGCTTCTCTGCTATAGATGATATATTATTGCGCATACCTTCTGTTTTTTATTCTACTTTTTGCCTCACCGTGAAAGGAAATCATTCGGTTAATATAAACATTCCGACTAGAATAAGCTAAAAAAAAACACTGCACACTCTCATAAACACACACACACAAACACCGAGAGCGGCTAAAGAATTGTTTAATTTAATTAATTTTAAATTTTTCTATAAACTCTATTTAACCTCATCATTGTAATAAGCTACCACAAGGGAAGAGCGAAACAGCTCCGACACAAGTTCTATTGCAAGTTACTGGTGCTGCCTCAATTTATGTACTTATGAAGCAATGTTTTAGTTGAAATAAATATTTTTGTATTTTTGTATATAATGCTTTAATTATAGGTTAGTTTAGATTTTATATAATTTAGATTGCCATCGACATTGCCAACTATCAAGAAAATAAAAAATGCTATGAAAAGTAATATCAAACAACAAATACTGCACTATCCCATGAACTGAGAAGCAAATAAGATTGAAAACATAAAAAACTTAAATTTATATGGAAAATTGAGTTCAGTCAACTAATCTTGTGCGATCGGTTTTCAAAAGGACTTGACTTACATCAGTTATACGTAAGTCATTCCAAGTGAGGAATGCATTTTAAGATCTTTTTGAAATAGAACCAAATATATCGTATCTAATAACTATTTTCTTATCGCAGTTTTATGTATTTTAATTCTATAGGTACTCGTCGCTGAATAATAAAAGCCGCTCGGGCCGATCTTCAAGGTTAAGCAGCACTTTCCGTGGTCGGTCTGTCGATGGGTGACCTTCCATTACATAACGAGACCCCGCCGTGCCTCGGAAAGCACGTTAAGCCGTTGATCCAGGCTGTCATTCGTGGATCATTAACAGATGTTACTGGTAGTTAGAAGAAACCCGAAAGTCTGACAACGAGTCTTACCAAGTGGTATCTTGTTATACATTAATTGGGTTGTAGAGATCAGATAGGCAGTCGCTCCATATAAAATAGTGGTATTAAGCATCCAGTTAGATTGGAAGCCGACCTCAACATAGTTGGGACAACGCTGGGCAGATGATGAGGTACCTACCCGTGGTTTCCCGTTCTAAAATAACATTTAAATTAATATTCTTTCATGATTTTGAGTTGATGAAAACTGCAAACATTTCGATGTATTTCTATTTTGTTTTAGTAAATTATGTGCGTCATGTAACTTTTATGTCATGGACATAAGGTTTAAATTGCAATGATTGAGGGAGGCTCATGAAATGCAACTAATAGGTTCATTTCATACATAAACATACGCTTTGTTCCCATGGGGGCAGGCAGAAACTACAGAACGCCACTTCTACGACCCTTACATACTGCTTTTACTTCGACTACGTTCATAAACTGCTAAACAGAACGCCAGTTGCGAGTACTACGCACAACACACATTTCATACGCACATTTTATTTCTATCACTTATTTCTGTGATAGTTAGTTTTTTTTTTGAATAGTGAAGATCCGCCAAAACAAAATCAAGTTCCTAAAAAACTTATGTAATAAGTGTAGCAATTTTTTTATAAACGTATACCAATACTTACAAAAAATACTGAGTACCTTTAACAAGAATACTTTCTAAATGGTGCGCAGAAAATATTTTTCTCTCTCTAATAATAATTAATTAGCATTTAATAATAAAGTTGTGGCTGCGGAAGACGTACAATGAACGCTCAGCAATTAGGCGCCTTCGAATCAAATAGAAATAAAAAATAAAAATAAACGTCAAGTTCTATTAACTTTGTTCTGAAACTTCACTTTTAATTAGTTTTTCACTTTTTGCTTTTGTCAGGCTTTTTGGTGTCTAAGTGAATTTATTTGACATTCATCAAGACGTTAGTAGGCACCTACTTGGGTGCTATAGTTTGACCAAGAGCGCTGTACCGCGCCGTAGGTATGTGCGCGGCGAGACGGGGGGGCAGTGCAGGCTGTTCATTCGTCAATGCTCACGGCGCCCCGCTGCTTATTCGTCAATACTGCCCCCCGCCGCGCATTCCTAAGGCGCGGTACAGCGCCGTCGGTCAAGTTATAAGTTTGGTTATTTTATTATTTTCAGATCGCTTATGATCATCAGATATGTATTTCAGTGTGGCGGCTGTGTAGTGTAAATCAAAGGCTAATTGTTACCTATGCATAATAAGTCTATAATATTCCCACTGCTGGGCCACAGGCCTCCTCTCTGTGAGAGGGAGTGGGCTGCAATCCACCGTGCGGGCCCATGTGCAGTGCAGGTGATACAAGTCTTCGATTGTTTTGTTCCAGGACAAGCCGGTTTCCTCACGATGTTTTCCTTCACCGTTTTGAGAGCAATGGTGATATAATAATTTACACAAAGTAAAGTGCCGGTGTGGTGAAGAAAAACACCGTGAGGAAACCTGGACTTATAGTTAATATAAGTCTGAAATCACCAACCCATCTTGAGCAAGCGTGGTGATCAATGCTCGTGCCTTCTCTGTATGAGAAGAGGCCTTTGCCCTGCAGTGGGACAGTAACAGGCTGGTAAGTCGTGGCCGTTTTGACTGGGCCACCACTGTTCACTGCTCATTGTTACCTATTCTATACATATGATATATTGTATAAGGAAGCTGTTGGTAAATTTTATCTATACATATAAAATGCTTTGCCATGAATGACTGACTGACTGGCGGATTAACGCACAGCCTAAACCGCTCATCGTAGAGACCTGAAACTTGGAAAGTGTGTTCTTTGTATGACGTAGGCATCCGATAAGAAAGGATTTTCCGAAATTCTACCCGTAAGGGGGTGAAAAAGGGGGACAAAGTCTGTATGGGACAACGTGATTCCTTGGTCCAATCTACTTCAAATTTTACATAAACATTCTTTAACAAAATTAATGGAAGACGTGTTTCGTATTTTATTGAAATTCATGTTTATTTAACCTTTAAATCCGCATGCTATAGTAAAGATTGTTATATTTTATAAGTTTTCAAACATTTTAACTTAATAGAACCATTTTCGACTTCTACGTGAACGAAGTCGCGGGCAAAAGCTACATTACAAGCAGAAGGTACATATTAGGTATGATTGTTTTATAGAAAGAAAATATATTTATTTCCGCCCAGAAATGACACAAAAAGTGAGAAAAACATGTGTCATATCCGCGCAAAACGGCCGTCGCTCAGCATAACGCTGTGAGTCCCTTGGGATGAATTTTCCGACAATGCTCAAAATGCAAAGAATTAATTTTCGTTCAATAACATAATGCAGGAAACAGAACCACAGACTGCCAGAATTACTCGTATCATGCGATCAAAATAAAATGGACAAACTAGCAAACGGCTTAACGGCCAAATAACCACACTTCAGGCAGATTTCGCTGAGAAAATTAGCTCTTCACATAACAAACATCACGCATTTAATTCCGAAGGGTTAGGCAGAGGTGTACCTTCCTACAGTAACTACCTAGACCCACATTTCGCAACCACTTATTAGATGCGAGTCTATTGCCGACAACCGGGCACAAATCTAGACTCCAGACTTTAAAATCCCTGACGGTCATACTGAATAATACTTTGCCCGACCTGGGAACCTGACCTCATGCTTAGCAGTAGTGGTAGCGACCACTAAACCAATGAATGATCCGAGGCAGTCTGTCAAACTAACCATCATTCCTTTGTAAAGGGGGTGTCTTTCTATAGTCTTAATTTATTTTCGTTGCTTATATATTTAGTATGTATGTATTTATGTATCTATTATTTAGCATATGTATTTATCTGTGTATCTATTCTAGTGTATTGTATACTTATTATTAGCACCAACGACAGCCCTATTATTTTATGTCCAGGCAAATCACTGTTTATTCCAAGGTTGCCTGCAAGAGATCGCGGAAAGCGATAAGGCGGTCATTGTATACTTGTAACATTTTTATTTAAATGTATTTTTGTGGTGTACAATAAAGAATATAAAAATAAATAAAGGGGGGGCGTATGGCACCTGTCCAACCTCGCAGAAACGAGGAGAGCTAGCAACTAAAATCGGGTTGGCGAGCAACGAGTAACGAGAGTGCGACAGCGACGAGCGATTTCTAGCTGATCAAGTGTACCAAGTGTGAGTCACTCAGCGAGAGTTCTGCACGCCAAGCGACCGTCGCTGAGCGAGTTCTCTCTTTGATAGCTCTTGTCGCTGCGCCAAACGTGAACTCGCTGGCGCGGCGTAGTTAACAGTCAGCGATCAACTATTAATATATGATTGTATCACTTTTAGTGCGGATTTCACCAATGAAATTGAACGCGTTCAGCACATCTAAACGCGTTCAAAAGCCAATATCCAATATTCCATAACAATTTTGACACTGACAGCTCTTGAACGCGTTTTAGAAATGCTGATCGCGTTCAGTTTTATTGGTGAAATCAGCCCTAACTCACACGGGACCTACAATCTTTTGTACGTCTCTTGAGCGAGAGAAAATCGTCCATAGCCACTCGCTTCCTCGTGGCATAGGTGCCATATAGCTCTTCAGTCCTTTGTAAAAGAGGGGCGTATCCGACCCAATATCGGACGAAGGCATGCGGTTCCAAACCGGACAGTTTCTAACAAACCGTTGCCTGAACTACTAGTGTGTCAAAAGGACCAAGTACTTAATTAGAGAATGTAGATTTAAATCGTCTGTTTAGCGAAGAATTGTTCGGAGGTTTAGTGCCCGTTTGACGTTGAGAAAAACATGATTAAGGCGGAGTTGGATAGTTAGTAGGGTTTTATACATGAATCGGGTATTGTAAAAGAAGAATATTTTATTTTAAAATAGCACAGGGGTCGGTGTACTTAAATGTATGTTCACGAGTAGGCAGATCATCGCAGATAGGTACTATTTTATTTCTTCTTATTTTTCAACTTCCAACTTTTTTTAATACACTTCATGTTGCGAACAGTTCTGCCTAATAAAAAGGTCTTGGAAAAGTCAAAGTGCAACTTGCAAAAGACAGTGCAAGTAAAAAGAATAAAAATTAGTTCAGGTGGCTGTTACTAATTGTGTTAGTCAGTGCTGGACGCCCACTGCGAGTAAATTGCAGGTAATTGTAACATTGTACGACTGTTTCATTACTGTTTTTTACTTCCGAGTTAGTTAAATTGGCTGTGATTGTGTTACGAGGAGATTTGGGTAATTATGGGTATAAGCATAAGTGTTATTCTATGCCACCTCGTTGGTTTAACGATCGCAAACGCTGCTGTTAAGCATGAGGTCTCGGGTTTCAAACTCAAAACTCAAACTCAAAGAATTGATTTCAAATAAAACAATTACTTCTGAATTGTCAAGGGCTCGGTCAGTCAGAAAGATGAAGCTAGTTGCCCATTCCAAAGAGTAGTAGGTTCCTATGGAGAAGAACGGGCAAGACACTTCATGGACACTTTTATGCATGGACAATTTTAAATCAAAATATTGGTTACATCATTCATGTTGAAATTATACATGAGAGAGAGAGTGAGTTTTTAATAGGTATATGTATATCTTTATATTTAAATAAACATTTATTCCTCAATTCTCGCTATTGCACCTACCACTGTTTGTCTCTGCATCACCCAAAGGTTGACTGGTAGAAAATGCCTATGGCATTAAGTCCGAATCTGTAGATTTGTGTGCTTGAAGTATTAAATAAATAAATAAATTACAATAGGGATGATGCCTGGGTAAAAAAAAATTAAGTCTAATTAGTCCGTCAGTCAGATAATAAAAAAATATTAGACACGTATTTTTTGCTTTATCATATTAATAAAAAAATACTTAGATAAAACGGATTTTAAGTTGGTGAGTGGGGGGTCGCTACGTCACTAGTATGTATAAAATTTACATACTCGTGACGTCATGGCACATTTTACATCAATGTATCGCCGTAATCTTTAGATTACGTAAAAAAAGAAAAAATACGTGTGCAATATTTTTTTATAATGTCAAAGACGGACTAAAAAATTTTTTTTGTCGTCTTCTCTATTGACAAGTTCTCAATACAGAAAGCGGGTGTCGGGTGTACCTATAATTTATCCGTAATACGCCGAGTGGATCCATTTGAGAACGTCTTTAGGCCCGTTGAACAAGGTACGGTTTCTTTAAGGTACGGTGCGCTAGCCACACCGCAGAATAATCGTGTGAGTTTGTATATGACACCGCAAACTACCGCGGCACCGGTTGTATGGTATACGGCGATTATCTTCTCCATATATATAAAATTCTCGTGTCAGTGTTTGTAACAAAACTCCTCCGAAACGGCTTGACCGATTCTTATGAAATTTTGTGTGTATATTCAGTAGGTTTGTAGGTTTGGACGTAAACTATTTTTCATACCCCTAAGTGATAAGGGGCGGTCCTCCCCAAAAGATTTTTTTTTTCATCCTTCTACCACCATCCCCTTTAATAGCGAAATTTGTACTGTAGGTAGGTAGGTACGGTAGGATAGGTAGGAAGGTATGTAAGTAGGTAAGTAGGGTAAGGATAAGATTCGCGGATAGTAAAACAATTGATTTGTACCGTTCACAATCTGCAGCCATTTGACGTGAGAATGTTCATAAAACTCAATTAATGAAATAAAAAATTCCGTTTAACAAACTGTAGCCCTACTACGCGAAAATAAAAGTGATCTAAAAAGTATGAAACAAGAAAATATTTCAGACAGAAATCAAGACATAGCTGCATAGGTACAAACATGGTCAAGGTAAAGCCGTTGTCACATGCCTGTATACCATGTGGGTGCCAGGAACACCTACAAAATTATAATGGCATGCGATGCCACGGCTTTACCTTGAACATTTTTGTACCTATGTCTTGGTTTCTGTTCTTCGAAGAAATCCCAAATATAAATATTTCTTTGTAATTGTTTTTCTTCTTAAGAGTCGAATTAAAAATCGTTAAGCTATTTTTTTATTATTATTAAGATTTGATTAACAGCGCGTTGGTATCATCTCGCGCCGTACGAGTACTTAACGCAGTCTCACTTTTGCTTGTTAACAATCCTACTATCCTACTAATATTACGGATGTTTGTTACTCTTTCACGCAAAAACTACTGAACGGATTTGGATGAAATTTGGCAAACAGATAGTTTATAACCTTGATAAAACATAGGATACTTTTTATCCCGATATTACCACGGGTTCGAGACTTATGCAGGTGAAACAGCGGGGCGATGCTAGTTTAAACATATTTATTTACTTTGAAAATATGTTAGAACAGGTAAAGTCCACCATATTAAATTTAGGGAGAATTTAAATAGCCTATATCACCCAGACCATTATTACGAATCTATTGATACCTCATTCATCAAAATCGGTTCAGTAATTTAGGCGCTGCGGTGGAACACACGTAAACACAAACATACATACGTACAGTCAGCATCAAAGGTTGATGACCACATTTAGATTTTCAAAATCGCTGTATAGTGAAGTGCTAATAGTGAAAACGGTTCACAGCGATTTTGAAAATCTAAATGTGGTCATCAACTTTTGATGCTGACTGTACATCATCATCATCATCATTTCAGCCGAAAGACGTCAGCTGCTGAACATAGGCCATATACCCAAATGGGGGGGTTTGCCATAATCGCCACGCTTGGCAGGCGGGTTGGCGATCGCAGTATAGCGTTAAAATGCATAGAGAACGCTGCTGCCCATTCTCTAGTGAGTTCCTTAGTCGCCTTCTACGACACCCACGGGAAGAAATGGGATGGTCATATTCTTTACGTCCGGCACCACACGGAACCACATACATACATAGACTAAATCATAACCCTTTCTTTCGGCTTTGCCGTAGTCAGATAATTAGTGGGGTTGGTTACCTTAACGGTACGGCAGCAGAGTATGGATGTGGAAATGTGGTGCTAACTTTGCTACACCTCCTATGCTGCCATCAGTGACCGAAGAAATGTAGCCATAGCAACCTCCTGCCATCAACGCACACTGGGCACTATGAAGGCGATACCCAAAACCCAAAATTTATAACCGACTTCTAAAAGGAGATCAATTCAGATGTTTACTTTTTTTTTTGTATATTCGGGTATAACTCCGTCATATATAGACGGATTTGCAAAATTCATTGTCATTATCATCATCATCATACATTTAAATTTTTTGTTTGAAAGGTTTCCGAAATGGTCCCATTGTCATCAGTTCAGGATCTGATGATAGGATCCTGGAGATTATTTGAGGGAACTCTTCAAATATTATAGGCAAACCAAATGCGATTTGGGTATTGTTTATTGTCATTCATGTAGTTGCTCTCGGAAAGCACCATTTAGTGAAGTGGAACTGATGATGAAGGCCCTGTGGCCTTCATTACACACCACCTACACCCAAACTTATTATTAAGTAGTTCTGGTGGCCATACAGCTTCCCACCGGAACTACTGAATAATAAGTATTTCACGGGTTGTGATTCGATTACTTATGGTTGCCAAGAAATGTATGCTCGTAACAATGCATATAGAGAAGTGGAGGTGATGGTGAAGTACCAGGAGAACTCCTCAACGATTAACGTCCCTGCATCGGGAAAAGCAATATTTTGTAAAATGTGATGAGCAGTTGACATTAGACTATTGTAACATAGATAAATTACAAACTGACTCACTGAAAAGCGAAAAATAATAACTTTTTTACAAAAAAACAACAAACCAGCTTCCAAAATAACACTACAAAGTGCAAAATAACTTAAATTTCGAAAGTCGGTGGCAAATAACGAAAATACAAAATCAAAGACACCGACTTCCGAAATTTTAGTTATTTAAGTGTTATAGAAGTGGCAAAGTTTTGGGCCAAATAAATTGAATACACCGTCATGTCATCGATACGATGAGGAAGAAGCATTAATAAAACATAAAAACTAATTATTTATCATTTGTTTATTAGTGAAAACACATTAACAGAACATAACAATACATTATAATATGTTAATTTACAATAACAACCAACTACAACTAACAAATTGTAAATTCGTTACGGAATAGATTAAAAGATAACATAGTTCCTTGCTATGTTAATTGTAAAACGACTTTACAAGTTTATGTTCAAAGTGACATCAAAACTTAACAAAAAGGGAAATATTTTAATTAAATGGTCCTCCAAAAACGTATTGGCCTTCTAATGATGCATACTTTTTTAAATTAATGAACCTCTCAAACTTTCTGCGCTTTTAATACTTTTTTTAAATTAAACCTCTTTTTAACTTTTTGAATAGCTAGGCACCTCGACCAACTTGGGTTAGGTTAGAAGTGTGACCGACGAGCGCTACGTCCAACTTGTCGCAGTTGGCTATTTAGTATTTTTAGAACCACAAAATAGGAATAATTACAGGTTCACAACAAGAGGCGCAATCATTATATTAAGGTGTTCAATAATATTTATAGGAGCGCAAAAGATATATGTATAGAGGTTAGATTAAATACATATTTTGGGTTCCGGTAAACGATCGCGTGATCGCGTATCTGGTTAGGACGTAGGATGTGAAAACGCCTAATAATCAAGTGCACAAAACAGCGCAACACCTCTCTTGATCCAATGCAGTGGCGGCTTATGTGTGGGCATCTCGATGGTCATAACATAGTTGGTGGAGTGGCCCGTGGTGGACAGTGTTCCCGCCCGGACTAATGTCTTGTACGTAGGACACTCGTACAAACCCTGCAGCAGTTTGTGATTTTGTTCCGGCTTCATGTATATGATCGCCATTTCTGTTGAAGACAATCATGTTGGTCTGAATTATATGTGAGTTAAAAGTAATTTAGAAAAGTTTTACGGTGTCTTCGTTTAAGAGGCCGATCACAAAATTGCGTTGTGACAGTTCGGGCTGCCGACGCATCGCATTAATTAGCAACTCAGCAGTTGTAATTACGTTTACTAGTGGTCACCCAGAGGTCGAAATTCGACCATAATTCATTTAAATGTCATGATTCTTAGGTAGCCATCTTTTGTCCAACGCATGGTAAAGTGTGTAATTTTTTTTTATTAGTTTAATTTATTTCTAATGTATATTATATAACAATATTAGCTTTCTGCACTCCTTCTCCATATAAACTTTAACTGTGCCAAATTTCATACTCCTCCGTGCGCGTAATTTTCGTAAAAGGGGTACAAATTTTTTGCTTCACGTATTAAAATATTATTATCGTTTTATTTTTTTTATTTATCGTTTATTTTGAGTTATTAGTTTTTTTTTTTAAATATGCTATTTTAATTTCTTATGAACGAACGTAAACCCTGGTATAAATTTTACGTAATACTATTAATGTAGTAAGAAGAAATATACAGTTATTTCTGAGCGTTTTTTTTTTGTAGTTTTTTGATTTTGAAAAGTATTTTTTTTTAGATATTCCATAGTTATTTCAAAATGCTGAGGCAGCTATGAACTAAACCACTTTTTAAGAGATATTATTATATATTTTTCATTTCATTTGCATATGTATACGTATACTTAGTAGTTCAATCCACGAGCTCGAAAAAGTGCCGTCGCGAATTTTAAGAAAAACTAGCTTCGGAATGTTGGCTATAAATAAATAGATACGAAAACATTGCAAAAAGCGAGACCGCTATAAACTAATAACTATTCTCCACCACTCAATAAGTCATAGTTGTCGAAGTCTTTCAGTTTCTCAGAATAAGAACGCCAAAGTTTCCCATTTAACGCAAAAATCATGTCGAAATGTAACCATGCACATGTGCATGGTGCATGTGTGGCCTCTTAATGCAAGAAGTAGCCCTTTTAGAAAGTGACGAATCGAACTATGTTACGTTATAAAATAAAATAGGTTATTTATTAGTTCGATCAACTTGTATTTCGTTGTTGACACTCTTTTAAAGTTAAAGACCTGAGCGTCAGCTGCTCCAGTAGTGGGGGATACGAAACTTGTAAAAAAAAAGTTATGTCCTACCTGAACAAATCCTTATGGGACGAGTTTTGGAATCATCGTACATCCAAATGGAAATGTGGAAAAATTTAAGAAAAATAAAACTGCATATTTTGTATATTGAAAAAGCCTCTGCTTGACCCAGGAATCGTACCCGATTCCATGACTGTGTAGTTACACCGTTGTACTCACGAACATGCAGCTCCTTAGGCTTGCTCTCCTCGAGCGACAGGTCGGTCATGTTCCAGCGCGCGCCCTCCAGGTACAGGCCGCGCACGCAGCAGCCGTCCTCGGGCTTCTTGGCAGGAGGCTGCGGTAGCGCCTGCGGGAATACATACTCTGCATTCACAATTCATTCGCCAAACATGTAAACAAACACGAGTTTTAGGAAAAACAACTGTAATGCCTCCACATAAGGTTCAGTTTGTGCTACAGCTTCATATTTTTTATGACTTTTTCAACAATAGTAGTCGATCTATAATCAAGTTTATTGACACTTGCATAAAGTTGATGTTTGTCTAAGTGGAAAACTCGTGTTTGTTTACATGTTTGGCAAATAAATTGTGCACGCAAATTACATAGATTATAATCAGGCTTTAACGTGCCCACTGCTGGGACACAGGCCTCCACTCAGTGAGACGGAGTGGGCCGTTATCCACCTCACGGGCCCAGTGCAGGTAAGTAGATGAGACAGTCACATGTCTTCGAATTTTTGGCTCCAGGATATGGCGGTTTCCACACGATTTTTTCCATCACCGTTTTGAGAGCAGTGGTGATGAAATCATTTACACGAAGTAAAACGCCTGTCAGGTTTCGGACCTAAGACTCGTAAGTCATACATTACCCTCCTTAGGGTCTGCCGTAGTAGGGTAATTAGTTAAGTTTATCCAAAATGGGTAAAGAACCAGCTCATGGAGAAGAAAAAATAAATAAAAACGACTTACGTGCGACCATTACCACGATACTACTGTTTTTTATTGATTTAGTGAAAAAAAAAATTAGATGCATATTCCTTGAGTGCAGATGTATAAAGAACGTACCTCAAACGCATAACCGATGGTATCGATAGCAATAACATGTTTCCTCGCATAGTTCTGTAGAGCTCCGGTGAGGAAGGCCTGCGGGAAGTAGAAGCCCGAGATCCAGAACACCTTGGGTATGCCGGATATGCCCCACTCCTGCATGAACTGCACTCGGAGACACAGGTCCTTGACCCACGCCGCTAGAGTAGGAGGAATATGGTTATAGTCATTCAATTGTACTCGATAATGTGAAAATTGTGGTTACCTGTAATGGATTGTGCATTTCAGGATAAACTATGTAGGAAATGAGCAGGAAGCTTTATTTTTTTTCAGTTGTTTTTCCAAACGGTAGCGAGTGGGATACTTTATTAATTTAATTTTGGAATAGTTGGAGAATCAGTCATGTTTTTTTTTTTACCAGAATGATGACGAGCCAAGACGTTTTGTCTTTTTTTACTTCACCTACTTTTATGTAATTTAAATAAAATAGTTTTATCGACATATATGTTGAATTTTATTTGCGCTACCAATCCCACATGTATACTGTACAGGTTTTTAATTTTGCTCTTTATTTATTTACTATATTTTGTAGCCGGTTTTGGATGTCAGAAAATATCCTACGGGAACGTACTACCGGGATTAAAAATACATCCAGACAAACAACAACAAAAAAATTTTTACGGCATTAGACTCGTTCCGACACCGCGTAGTAATTACTTTTTATACCTATTCAATGTACTACTATCGATAATAGATACCAATTTTGAAGAAGATAATTGTAATGTATCTCTCGTTGGTAATCCTTAGAATAAATAAATAGACAGCAATACCTACCCCTTCCTTCTGTTTAACCAATACGAAAGGGGATGAATAATATTGTTAAGATGTGTGTTTAAAAACATCTTAACATGATTATTAACAGGAAAAAATGAATTCATCACTGGGGCTGTAAAATGCGTATATGTTCCGAGGATCAAAGAAGCACAATAATTAATACGTAGACATAAAACTAAATCACCATCAAAAGCACGCGCAGCACCGTACAGTCGCGGTCTGAAAATGCTTACCACCTTAAGGTTTATAATTGCATGCACACATCTATGTCACAAAGTCGATGATATTCTATGTGATTTGACGTGATTTGATTAGGTATAGAGCATAGATTATTTTTTATTTACACGTCATCGTCATAGGGATAGCTATAGAAAACCTTTTTTGTAAAAAAAAAACGAGGAAATATTAACTGGGATAAATACGGACATTAACCAAGCGAGGTCGAAGTTATTACTGAAAATGCAAAAATAGGAAGAAAATCGCATAGAAATTCAATACGTCTTTATTAATTTGAGGAAATTTATTTTTTAAATTCTATCACCAAATTTATTGTCTAATATAGAGACTCCATCAGTAGCTATGACGGCACGTAGTATATCTCGCATAGATGCGACAAGGCGCGCGCATAAATAAGTACCTTCGATATCATCCCATACCCGTGCACAATGTGATCCAAGAGCATCAGGGTTTACTTCGTTCTAACAATCCCAGCGTTGAACCATTATGCCCCACAGATCTTCAATCGGGTTCATATCTGCTGACCGAGTAGGCCATTGAATGAAACAAATGTCACGGTGCACGTTGAAACTCGTCATAGAAGACCGGGCCGAGTTCATCGGTGCATTATCCTGAACGTAATCAAATTCTGCTGAAGGATACACAACGCGCACAGGAGGCAGCATCACATCTTCCAAAAGCGACACATAATTATAAGCAGAAGCCCTACTTTCTAACGACGTCAGTTCTCTGTCATCGCGTCGTCGTGGCACATTCACCGCCATAAGTGGACTATAACAGTCAACAACGAAAATGAGACATATAGTTTATGTTTGATTTCCACTTTAATAGCATGATGTCTGTATATAATACAGACATCATGCTATATATATGCTCCGCTAAATGCAAAGTTCGCAAAATAATCAACTTGATCTGAAGCCGTGCTCTTCGTATTGTCGAACCATAATGAGACCGCGGCGGTTAGTATCGGCCGTCGTCATCCTGAATTGTTTCTATGATCAGCTATTTGCCCATCTTCGCCGTGACGCCGTTGAGTCCAAAATCTTACAGTGAATCGGGATATATTGAGTTATCGTGTTATAACACTAATATTCAAGCCATCTTAGCCAATAGTTTTTTATTATATTTCACACATATTTTTGATAAATGTCAGTGTAACAAATCCAATTATGTCAATGTGCCAACTTCAAATTAAGAAATCAGTTTCATCATCAAAAAGTCAATAATACTTTTTTGTTAGAATAGAAGCTTCACAACTAATGAAAAGTATTATGTGCCTAGATATAGCAATTTAGACTTTACTGCACAAAGTGTGACAAAGAATCGAATTTGAAAACTGATAAACATTTTTAGACCGCGACTGTACGTGTGATAGCAATGAAACTTCTTAAAAAAAAAAAAGAATAAGAGAGATTTTGTGTGAGACAGAGAGAGCTGTATCTTTCTTCTCTCTCATGTATCGAACTGTGCCTAAACGTGCGTTCTTGAAATTTCACTTTCAATAGGGATGATGCGTGGGTAAACAAAATGAATTTCTAATTAGTCCGTCAGTCAGATAATAAAAAAATATTAGACACGTATTTTTTGCTTTATCATAATTACTTAGATAAAACGCATTTTAGGTTGGGGAGTGAGGGTCGCTACGTCACTAGTATGTATAAAATCTACATACTCGTGACGTCATGGCACATTTTACCTAAATGTATCGCCGTAATCTTTAGATTACGTAAAAAAAGAAAAAATACGTGTCTAATATTTTTTTTATAATCTCAAAGACGGACAAAAAAATTATTTAATCATCATTCCTATTCTCGTACAATATCAAATCGCCACCGCCGCCTGAGAAGTTTCAGTTCAAAAACGCCTGATAAAATTATGTCTGCAATAGGTTGCATAGAAAATATAGGACAGCGCTCACTTTGGACGCGAATTTGTATCGTACGTAAACGTAAGATCGTGGTCTTACGAATTGAGTGCACACACTGAGTACGATTTTCTCCGTCAAATAGGTAGTGTTCCGGTGATATCGCAATCGTGAAGTCCTCTTTGGAGTGCGATGAATAATCTATATCTTCAAGATTCTCTTATAACTCGGAGACTGCGGCGGCGTCGACGCTGTCGTAGAACCGAATGGGTGCGTAAAATATATGTGGGATTGTATGGCAAAATAAACGAGTTGATAATACTTGTAATAGCCGTTTATTAAATTTTAACACACGTAAAAATACCAGCGTCCCACCGTAAGTCTAGTCGTGCTCCCGTCTGTCATGCTTCACGTCGTTCTCTCATTCCCTTTCTTCTCCCTCGCACACACACGCTTCTCTCTCTTGCATCCGCTGCGTTCCGTTTTACCATTATAAGCTGCGTTCATACTACACTATTTTTATCCCACACGTATATAAAAAGACATGAATTCACAATTCGGTGAATTTCAGCAAGTGATATCTTGAATCACTCTGATTCCAGAAACATTTATGTCCATAAACCAAGTTAATTTTGTCTACATCCGTTTTTATTTTTATGTGTTTTAAAATCCCAGCAAGTTCGGATTATTTTCGGACGTCGGAACTAAATGTACGTATACGTACGACTAGCACTCAGTCTGCGCGCTCTTTTAGTACTGGGAAGGTCGGGTGCATTCGTGCGTGTTCGTATGTGTCGAAAACGCGTCCAAACTGAGCGAAGCCTTAGTATAAGTTTGTATAAGTATATAAACACTTATACAAACTTTACTTGCGACCCGCACCAGCTTCGCAAGGTTTTTACGACTTGATAAAACATCGAGATTTCTTAATTATCTATAAGTTTAATATTAATGTACTATAAAAATGAACTTTCCGGAATACATTCTCTAAATTGTATTGAAAACGTCATCAAGATCCGTAGCGTATTTTAGAAGAACAACGCGGACATTCATACAAAGGCGAAAAGCGACTATGTTTTTTAATATGTATATATTACCAAGCGGTTTCAACGAAGGGTATGCCTTAGAGCTCCACATTATAGGCACTACATTCCGGGATAGGCTACCTCCCATCCTCTCCAGCGCCTCGGACATCACCACCAAGCCTTTCATGGCTTTCAGCATATCCCTGTAATGATACAAAGCAACGCATCAGGTACCACTTACAAATCCAGTTTTCTTATCTTTTTTTAGGTAATGACAAAATTAAAACGTGTGGACACGTCAAGCGTCGAGAGGAGAGCTCTACTCTCGACGCTTGACGTGTCCACATGTTGGGTCCGGGTTCGCAACAAGTCAATCTTCATCCTGAGGATGCCTCGTTGAGAGGTTAAACACGTGTCGATTTCTTACAGGGTTCTTTATGACTCTTTGAGAACAGTTAATCGGATTAGGTTACTAAATATACATCATCTATTGTATTTTATAATGGATTTTCGCAAAGTCACGCCTGATCACACTAAAAAGAAGAATAAGGTCAGGAGAAAGATGATAATGATGGATCGATTAAATGCGCTAAAGAAAGCATACTTCAAGGAATTGTCGATAATTTTCAGTAGTTTGTTGTAACGATTAGCCTCTTGTATTAGCACCGTGTTAAGAGACTCCTTGTATGACACAGGATATCTGCAAACAAATAATTTTATTATAACGTAAAACCCTGTAAACCTGTGTCCTATCGCAGGTACGCTGGAAGAGATTTCTTTAGAAATAAGCATCACCTTTGTACGTATTTTTCTGTTTTTTTGAAAGAAAAGAAAAGAAAGAAAAATAATTTTATTCGTCACACGTGCATAAAAAAATAATAAAAACTCGAGTAGGTAACAATACAATAACAATACGTATACAATAACGAGTACAAAACAGAAATAGTAGGCAGCCGCTGGCACGTCATGACCAGTGATCGGAGTAGGTAGATTGATTTTTAGTACTTGTATCATAAATGCACACAGAAAGAATAACATGGATAAGCCATTTTTCCGGAAAGTAATTCCGGTATTTCCGGATTTAATTAAATATTGTTAATGTTGGTAGTGATATTATTACTAGTGGTATTATTATTAGTGGTAGTCGTTGGGTTTTGTCAAATCGTGACAAAAAAAAAATAGGAAGAATAATAAAGAATAAAATTGCTCATTTTATTACAATTCCTACCTTTTTTTTGAGGATGGCAAATCATCAAATGACTCCTTCCACTCTGGCAGAATACAATTCCTACATAAGTTCCGGTTTTTTTTTAATAATCCACCAATTCCGGAGGAATGTCCATAGTAATATATACGTTTCGGATCAATGACCCCAGTTCAATCTACCTACTCCGATCATTGGTCATGACTGTGACAAGAAGGCTTCCACTCAGCATGATGCTGTGCTATGGAAACCCACAGCACAGCGCTGATTTTCAGTAGTCACCCGAAAAAAACGTACGGAAACCAAGTCAGGTTTAAAATTCAGAATTATACATATATATAAAATAAAACAAATAGTACTTATAATATTATATAATGCAACAACCAACAGTATGAATAAAATCACTAAATAACATATATAAATTATCCGCAGGCATCACCACTGTACCCACCTAAAACACCACTATCAATACAGTGTTTCGTCTCGCTCCCACAATCACCTTCGCGCTTACAGTAATAAAGTACAGTTTGCAATTTTTCTTCTTGTCTGTATATATGTCGATACATAAATGGTTAAATAAATAAATAAACAATCGGCATAAGGTCTTACGGTTTTGTGGGACCACACATATAAGGGAAACTCAATAGTCTATACAAAATACTAAAAATAACACAAAAAAATGCAGAGTGAAACAAACTGGCTTCTTACACTGGACTACGACATGACAGAAAATTTCTTAGCTTTAGTAAAAACTCACAGTACACACATTGACAATTCACAAATACATGTGCAGTCACCAACATACGTATAACATACAGACACCCTCTTACAACACCAACACAACTAACACGAATCACAGCACCATGCATACACTATTTTTGTATCTATTTTAAGTTTTAAAAATGTACCTTTTCATATAAAATTGTTAACGGAACGAAGCAGCCTTGATCTCACAACACAGGGAATCCTAATGTGAGGTCTAGGAAATTAATCCACTTGAATGTAAACTTAGTGAAATAAATTTATTCTTATTCCTAACAATTCTGACTGAAGCAATGAACGCTTGGAAAATGGCTTGTCCGGATATGGAGCAGCCCGAGAACCCGTCTTCCCAGAGACAGTGGGATGAGCCGCTCTGCAGATTGGTACGGAATAACCTCATTAATACGTCCACCAATACTGCTGAGCGTGCCCGGCTACTGACTGTGGGTGAATGGGAGTCGTGCCTCTAACTTCAGGCGCTACCGTCTCCCAACATAGGCACTATGCTGGGTGACACCATTTTCGACTACTAGTCTGCGTCTGGGCGCTCCTTGCGGACTCCACATCGTTGTCAATGCGGTGAAGCAGTCGCCCGCCTCGCACACCATGGCCTTTCCTTCAGCAAGAGCGCTGGTCGGCTGGCACGGCACGCAAGCATTAATGACATCATCCGTCGGGCTCTTGTCACCGCCGGGGTGCCAGCTTTTTTAGAACCCAATGGCTTGGGACGCGACGATGGGAAAAGGCCAGACGGAATGACTATAATGCCTTGGAAGTTGGATAGGCCTTTGGTGTGGGCTGCAACCTGTGTCGACACCCTCGCGCCATCCCATCTTCCTAGCACGGCGGGCTGTGCTGGGGCGGCTGCTGCAAGTGCGGAAAACCTCAAACGGCGCAAATATAACAACCTTATTGGTAGCTATATTTTTGAGCCGTTTGGGTTTGAAACACTGGGTCCGAGTGCTCATCGAGTATTTTGGGACATCGCCAAACGGTTGGCCGACTCTTCACGTGACCAGAGGGCTGGCCAATTCTTAGGCCAAAGAATCAGCATTGCCATCCAATGTGGCGATGCTGCCAGCCTATTGGGCACTTTTCGCGCTGGCGAAAAGCGATGCGGACAAATTTTTTGATGCCCAATGAGCTCTACCGTTTTTTTTTCAATATCTTGTACATAATATATATAGCAGTTAGTTGTATACACATAGTTTAGATAGTATTATATTGTATATAAGATTTATACGTAAATAAAGCTAATTTCAATGTATATAAATAAAAATGAAATGCTGTTCGTGTTGATAAGCGCATCACTCTAGGACGGTTGGACAGTATTGGCTTCTTTTGTTTTAAAATGTCCGTATTAACCCAGATTAGGATTTTATCGAAAGAAAACTTCCGGAAGATGTTCACATTCGGGAAAATAATTAGTTATTAGTAATAGTTTATAATAGTAGATGGTAAGTTATAAATAATTAATAATAGTAAATGATCATGGAAAAGGTATCAGAAAAATATATCGGGAGAATATTACACAATTATTATTATTGTTCTAGAGGGTTACTCTGCCATTAAAAAACAGAACGTCGGGCCAGCTATATTCCATTTGAAATAAGATTAGACATTTAAACAAACCTTGTTTACAGTCCGTTCAACCGATTCTGACTTCTATACCGTAGGCATAAGGATGACATTAAAAGCAAAAAAGTGGTTACAATACCAACTGTTTACTGCAGCTTGTCAGTCAGCAGTCTTGCCATAGAAGTAAAAATCGGTTGAACGGACTGTAAAAAATGTTTTGTTAAATGTCTAATCTGATTTCAAATGGAGTTTAGTTATTTATAGATATTTTACGCGGTAGAGATATGGTCCGTATCCAGCAGCTTGGGCAGCGATTTCATAATATCGATGGCGGCCTGTTCTATGACGGTCTCGATGGACACTCCGCCGCCCGCTACGATCTCTTTAGGTTGTAGGTCGCGTAGTGTAACTGTAACAAAGAAACAAATTATAACTTTTATTTTGGCAGTCGTTCGTCAAACACAAAATGCAAAAATGTGGCCGTCGCGGGTCGCCCGACAGATGTGAAATATGGCGGAGAAGGGTGGTGGCATTAGAGAACGCCATGCCGTTTGCCGTCATGACATACGACACGAAAACCCCTAAAGCGCATAAAGTAGTTTCACATCAAGAAAAAAACAAATTTAACAACAACAATGAGTGCAGGAAAGGGTTTTTATACAAGTTGTACCTGAAATAACTCAAAACGCGAAAAGGGATTGTGGCGACATCTACATTGCCACATGCGACCTAAGCATCAAAGACCTGACGTCACACAACATCCTGACGTCACACAAATCTTGCATCGCGCAATTAGAGTTTACCGCGCAATGGACATATATACAAGCTCCCGACTTCAACCTCTGGGCAGTTGCCCGCCAGACACGACACCCATCTGGTCGGAGGATCCTCACTTTTCTATGGTGGATGAGTAAATTTGTAATATACCCGAAAAAGATGTTGATGAGCGGCAACTGAGGTTGGAGGAAGACAAGCTAATTGTACTTGTTTTTTACTTTTAGTATTTTTAAAAATAGTAATTCAACTCGACAAGAAATTATCACTAACGGTATTCGCTTTCTTCTTTCTATGTACGGAGCTCCTAAAAAAAATTACCTGCTTAGATAAGGATAGATATGCATGTTTCGTTAAAAATACTAAAAGTAAAAAACAAGTACAATTAGCTTGTCTTCCTCCAACCTCAGTTGCCGCTCATCAACATCTTTTTCGGGTATATTACCAAGTTCAAGTGTGGCTTGGTTATCAGCTAGACCCTACAGACTGGGGTTGGAAGTTGGTCAACAATTCATTAGAACCAGTCCAAACTTTACTTCCACCTGCGCCGGAAAAACTGCTGAACACAATTTTTTGCAACTGCAAAAAGGGGTGCAGTGCTAAATGTGGTTGCAAAAAAGTCGGACTGTTTTGTTCTCTGGCATGTACACATTGTCAAGGTCGGTCGTGCTCTAATATTGAATCACCAACAGTGGAGGATCCGTTTGATTCCAACGAGGAGACATGCGATACATCGCTATTAACGCAGCTTACATGTACTCAGGATGAAAATGAAGAAGAACAAGAACAAGAAGAAGAAGAACAAGACCTACAAGAACAAGAACATCAAGAAGAAGAACAAGAAGAAGAATTTGAAAGTTACGACTCGGACGATTAAATTTCACTACTTTTTTTTAACTTTAATTGCTTTTATCTTTTCAATCTCAGGTAATATCCATTATTTTAAAATAGTTTCAAATTAAACAGGATCACAACAGACCCGTGGAATAGGCCTACTGGGGAAACCACGTCAAAAAAACGCGCTAAGTACACTACCTCATAGGTGGCGTGGAAACGTGTGCATATTATGACGATTACAACTTTTACAACTTTTTGAATCGTTATATCTCAGAAACGGTGGCTCATAGGAAAAAAAGTATTGATACATTTTTTGTAGATAATTTTATGATCTACAATTTTGCTCTAAAGTATTTTTATGATAATACTTACCGTTTTGCTGAAAATCGCGAAAAACTCATTTTTTTGACCTTTGACTTGAATAAAATTTTTTCCATACAGGGGAAAGATGGGGAACTTTCAAATTTAATTTTTAATCATATTTTAAACAATCTTACTGATTTTCAGCTTGGTGGGAATTTATGTAGCACCGAATGTCTAAATTGACCGGACTAGTATTAATCTGTGCAATAGGTTTATTACTACATTAAAGTGCTACAAGGATCTTTTGGCGCTCGAATGACGTTGACAGGGGGGCGCTGTTGGTAAACATTTGCGCAATTGTTTTGTGGAATGTATTAAAAAAATAAACTGGCAGCGTTAGTTCCGATTTTGGCCACGCGCCAAAAGAACGTTGTAGCGTTGTACTAACAGATGCATGAATTGGTTTCTGTCATGGCGTAGCTGATGTTCGCGTTGGCATGCAGGCCGAACAACATCGGGTCATCGAACAGCGGGAGCGTGCGGATGTACTTCGTGTAGTCTTCCATGTTCAGCGAAGAGTGTTGCTGTAACAAATATTGGTTTTAACCGGTTTTAAAAAAAGGTTCTCAATTAATCTGAATTCAGTGATACCTAGGCCAATTGCGATTTTAATGATTCTGTTTTGTGTTTGAAAGTGTAATCTCTAGACGTGGTACCGCTTAAATTTTGTGAAAGTTTAATACAGACTGACAACTAAGAAAGGTTCTGAAGTCTGTTTTTAACCGACTTCAAAAAGCAGGAGGTTTACAATTCGACTGTAATTTTTTTTTTTGTATGTTTGTTACGCGGTTACTCTGCCAATTATGAATTAATGATTATTTTTTATTAATTATTTTTTGTTTGATAGGTCATAGTTCGGAGGTGGTCCCATATAAATTTTATTAACTTTATTTATTTAAAGTTCTCGCACAAAATAAGGTACAAAGACGGACTTAATGCCTTAGGCATTCTCTACCAGTCAACCAAGGGTGGTGAAGAGATAAGATGGCAGGTGCTCCGATTTGGAGGAGATAATAATAATAAAAAATATTAAAAAGACAACAATGAATTATAAATAAAATAGGTACACAAGTACATATATAGTTTATAAACTTAAAATACACGTACATACATATTTACTATAATATATACCTACATTGGATAAGGACAAAAATTCAAAGGAAAAGAGCTAATTGAGATGACTCTGCGCTATTTGTTTTGATTATAACTCTGCAATTTCCGCTTAAATGCATTCCAACTGGTGGCCGTCCTGATATCAAGAGGAAGTGCATTCCAGGGAAGAATGGACTGAATATGAAAGGAAGAATGAACAAAGTCAGAAGTATGAGAAGGACAGAGTTGAAGAAGATTGTTGGATGAACGCAGATTCTTAGTGTGTGAAGAACATAGATATTGGAAGTGAGACATAAGATAAGAATGAGAGGTGGGTGAGTTCAGAAGGGAGAAAGGCGTGGTCAAAGCGCGTAACCTTCTTTGGCGAATAGACATCCATTTGAGCTCAGACCTATAACTCGACACATGGTCATATTTCCTTAAGTTAAATATGAACCGGATATGGTAGTTGAGCAGTCTGTCGAGCTTATCAAGCAAACCCGCATTCAAGTCAAAGTAGCACACAAGTTTGATTAGGTGTTTCTGAGTTAGCAATAATATGTATTTTTCCCACTTAGCCTATACATATATGGATGATGTTATAACAAGTTCCTGTCACTGTTATTTACATAGCAGGTAGTGGTATTCGAATTTGTGTTCAGGTGGTACCACGACAAAAAATTTAAAAATAAAAAGTTTTTACCAAAAAAAAAGCAACCGACTTTGAAAGTGCAAAATAACTTTAATTTCGGAAGTCGGTGTCTTTTGTTTAGAAGTTTCGTTTTTAGCCGCTGACTTCCGAAATTAAACTTATGTTTCACTTCACGTTGTTTTTTTTTTTTTGTTTGAAGATAGCACTAACCTGCCGGTAAGCGCCAGCCTCATCGTAGCTATACTTATCGGACAACACCGCCATGTTGTAGTAATCGCTGAGCAGGCACAGCAGGCAGCGCCGGTCCCAGTCGTCCGTCACGCGCCCGCCGTAGTTGATGTGGCCGGCCGTGAACGTTAACATCTGGAAAAGCAATAATAATAATCTATAAATAGTGCCTCGTTGGTCTAGTGGTCGCAAATGCTACTGCTGAGCATGAGGTATGAGATTATAGTCAATATTTCCATAGAAGTTCCCCAAGAATGGTCCCGTACACAAAAATGGTCACAATGACGGAGAGTTCAAGTGGCTCCCGGCTTCGTTAAGCGTCTTTTTACACCCGTGATTTGAAACTATTTAAAAAAGGAATGTATAAACTCCGGCCTCGGCTCTACGTCCGGCGCTCGGCGACATTCGCGACAAGTCAATCGTCATCCCGAGGATTTCTCGTTGAGAGGTGAAACAAGTGTCGATTTCTTATAGGGTGTTTTATGACACTTTAGGAGCAGTTAAGCTGAATAGGTTACTAAATATATCTACGTCTATCGTATTTTATAATGAATTTCCGCAAGGTCACGCCTGAATAAATTAACTATGTATAAACTCACTCTAAGTGGCACTTCAGTGTACTCGTTGAGGAACATATGTAGCTGTGAGATACAGATGCGCAGGTCGCCGTCAGTAAAGTCGTAGGGGATGTTGAAGCCGAGCGGGCCGAACTTGCGACGTTCGAGTACCACGCCGTGGAACATACAGAGCGAGAATAGGAGCCACTGGAATAAGAATCACGAAAATATCGTTTAAGCAAGCCATCAATGCAAAGGAAAAACATTTAATTTTAATTAATAACATCCTGAAAGCCTAGGCATCGGCTTTCAGGATGTTATTAATTAAAACATTGATGTAAATCAAGGATACGCCCTCACCATACGTCGCGCGAAAAGTGTCACTTCTGAACGAACATCATTTCCTCATTCGTCATAGTTCATGACACATCGGATTAACTTTCTCGTTTTTAATAAACAGAGCTGTACAAAGATGCCTTGTTGTGCCTTCCGGAAATGTACCAACAACTCCAAAAATACAAACAAAGCTAAAGGTATTACTTTTCATGCGTAAGTAATTTTATTTCAAATTTATTACGATTTCCAAAATAAATATTACGGATGATGACATATAACAAAAATTTCGTTCCCATGACAATCAACGATAGGGTAGTGTAGCGTTAACAAAAAAGTTTAAAAGAATTTAGGAAGTATGGAGGTTACATTATAATTTTAAAATATTTTAAAAGCCGAGAGATTTTTTTGATGTATTTTTTTTTAGATTAACTTTTCTTTGCAACTATGTTTTCGAATACAAAATTATAGGTACGGTATATAAACAATTTAATAAAACGTTAAATTTAATAAATTTAGTAAAGTTATGGCAACAATATCAACCCCCACATGGTAGCATTCACTCAAACATGTTTTCAATAAATTAGCCCGAGTTTCAGCTGATAGTCCGTTACCTAAAAATATGCCACTTGGATTTTCCAGCTTTTGTTCATGCATACTAATATACGCCGGAGTCGCTATTTCGCACGATTTTGCCGAGCCAGCACCGAAATCTACGACGCCTGCAGTCTTCGTTCCAGTCCACGTAGTTTGGTGGCGAAGAACCATCTGATCTGATTCGCTGATCACGATTTTTTTTTTTCTATAACCTCTAACGCTTGCTTATTAAAGCCAAGATCACCCGAACTGTTATCGTACCATTTTCCTATGTCGCGAGGGTGTGGCAAAGATCCATTAAATATTTTTGTTGATTTTTTTAATCAGCCTGTTAATAAACTCTACCGCTTCTGCTTTCAAATTCAATTCAATTATAATATCATTGATTAAGAATATAAAAACAAACATTTTATTATTTCAAAACAACCTCGTTTTAAAATTAAGTACCCTTTTTAAAACGAGTATGCTGACGGTACAGCGACAATTCTCTACGTCATTGTGTGACAGATGACAACTTAAGCACAAATGCGGTCATCTTTTGATGCAGTGAGGCGTATCCTTCGATATAAATCGATGAATTAAAATTAAATGTAGAAGCCCGATTTGACACCTATCAAAATATTTTGTTGGGAATATGGGAAAAAAAATGGGTTGCTTTGAAAACCGAATCTTGAGACATCATCATACTTAGTTTGTAATCAACAATTTATCAACATTGTTTTAAACTGATTCTCGAGGCATAATGTTTGGTTTTATTACACGTCATCATCATCATCATCAGGTAAATTAATAAATGCACTAAATTTGTAACATTTTTATTCACTTTCGTCACAGGATGATCCAGAAAAATTATCATCACTTGAATTGTCTTCGTCAGATATTCTTAAAATAAATGAATGTTCAATCATGTAGTCAAAATATCCTTCTCTTTTAAAGACTTATAAGACCGTTATAATTTTGTTTTTAAATGTAAAACATTTAATAATACAGTAATTATACGTTTCTCTCTTTTCTAAATGTAATGTGATACATTACAATTAAATGAAAGAAAATTTCAAATTCATATTAAACACTGATTTTACATTCTGTGATTACTTGAACTCACACACTGACTTATTAGTTGTTGTTCTTGTTAAAATGTTAGGAATATCGTATAATTTTACAATGTTTGTAAATATGTGAGCACCATGTATCTATCACATAATTTATCTGTCATTGCTTCATTTTTCATTCTTTTTACCTATCGTGGTATAGGAATTTTATTCTAGATGCATCGTCTTCACATATAATTATAATTAATGTATGCAAAATATTGTAAAAACATTTTAAAAGAGTAACGGTGGAGTTTCTTGCCCATTCTTCTCCATACGAAAACTACCTTTT
Source organism: Agrochola lota (assembly GCA_947364205.1). Taxonomy (NCBI): domain Eukaryota; kingdom Metazoa; phylum Arthropoda; class Insecta; order Lepidoptera; family Noctuidae; genus Agrochola; species Agrochola lota. The sequence goes on from OX376229.1 coordinate 4,405,057, forward strand.
GGAAGAGGCGACTAGAATCAATTTGACTTTAATGTTTGTGAAAGCATCGATTTTTCAGAACATCGATTTTATTCAGTCAAAATACAGTTTAAAACGGTCACAACACTAAGGCAACGCACCCAAAGACATGACATTGTAATATCGTCCTGCCGGAATATTAATCAACGATTAATTCGTGTTTTTGAGTGCATTTTTCCAATATAAAGTGAAACTTGGTGCTTACGAATGATACTCATTGTTATAGTGTGTGGATAACATATTAATTAATTAGAATTATGTATTTGATTTTTAGATTTCTTACATAGACGTTCATACAAAGTTATCGCGGTATGCATAATGAGAAACGTCAAATCGGGCTTCTTAGATTGTCGCGAGATTAAAGAAAAATACTACTAGTTAACGTTTATTAGCCCAGCCCTAGAATTGCTCCGAAAACATCGTCATTCACGGTTCTTTTAATTGAGCTCTTTAAAGTGTATGAAAATGAGTCTTACCTTGAATTGGGGAACTTTGGCATCCGCTGAATTGAAATAATCCATAAAATCGGGCACTTGATTCATGTATGCCTTCAATAAGTTCGCTTTTATTCCTCTGGGTGGCTCCACTGTCATTTTATAACCTGAAAAAAAAAAAAAACGAGCGAGCCCTACAGTTAGTCGCTTAAGATATGTAACGTGTGACATCTTGGCTGACGTATACAGGCTGACTTGTAATTTTACGTATTCTTTCTAGGACGTGAAAGTGTGACCCATTTGCTAATCTTAATTGTTAATTAAAACCTCATTGTTTTATCGGATTCGCGGAATAAAGGTGGTTGGGGAGTTATTATTACAAACTTCTGGTAACACAGATGTGATGACGTAGACTTGTGTTGCCCACGTGTCCACTGTGTTTCGGAATGCCATACCTGGCGAAGTATATTATTATATCATGGTAAAAACACGAAGCCGGGAAAGCGCGCGGTATTTGATTTGGCTAATGAGCGCGCGCGGTACTTATTGGCCGTCAGATGGTACCAACCCATTTTCCGAGAGGTTGTTAACAGGATGATGATGTTTTCAATTTCCAAATTCTGCCTTTGCCAACATTATCGGCATTTTCATGGGCAACTCTAAATATTTTTTTAAACTTTTGTACCTCGTTTGATAGCTGATTAAATGAAGATGTCTTCCCCGTTATTTGTACGCTTAATGCTATGGTAAAATTTTGAGATATCTGGTGTCAAAGTACAAGTATGTAGATGATTTTTGAAAGTGGTTAAATAAATTCTTAACTGTTTGAGGTTAAAAAAATTGGTGACATCGAAAGGTTTACTACCTACCATGAAAATCTAAATCTAAATAATCAAATCTGCGGGAGGGATTTCGTGAAAACCATGGTCTAATAAAACAAGGTCTGGCATTCCGGGACCAACACATGCTTACGTCACTATCCAGTTGCCACTCTATTGCAACAAAACACGATTAAGGAAAGATTTTCGCTGCATGCTGGTGGTCAGGATACCCGTTGAAGCCGTGGGTGCTGACTGGCTGTGTGACGCGCCTCACGAAAGCTTGCGGGAGTGATGATGATGATGACGTCACGCTGAAGTAGTTGCACGAAGGCTACGTTGACGTTCATACTCGGGGTCACCAATTTAGGGGTATGAGGAACAGGGTGTAAAGTTCACTCATCCCGTTGACAGTTCATAATGATGATCACTTGGCAAAGTGTCTAACGATTAGCTGTCAAACAGTTGGCTTCGTATTGGCTATCTTCAGTAGCTAACTAGGATGACGTCATAAGCACCCAGTATCGCTGATAGCCACCGTAACAGATTTTGACAGATGGTTTTGTATCAATACGTACGAGTATATGATTGCGATTGTCTAAGCTTAGTGGACATCAACTTGATAAGTAATTTTGTTATTCGTGGCTTTCGTGAAAGACATTACTCAAAGGTAGTGTTTTAGAAATTTTTGTGATGAACACCGAAGGTTTTTAGGAAGGAATTATGTCTTTTGTTGTTTTATTGTGATTCTTGTTAGTAGTAGAAGTATGGCACGTCTATTATTACTGGGATTTACTGAAGAAGAGAATTTAAAAAAAGGGGGCTGCTACTTAATAATATTGAGAGACGCCGCTTACGCGACGCTAGTAACCCATTGCAGTTGCCAGAGTGTTAGTGAAAATTTATACATAATATTCTATTGTGTGTAATATTGCTCATAATAATCGAAAATTCTTTTCTTGTAATAATATTTTTTTTTAAGATTATTTTATGTGATACATACAACTATATTTGTTTTGTGAAACAAAAAAAACAATAAATAATATGATGTACTTCTAAAATAATAAGGTAGTTAATTAGGTATTTTAATATTTACAATAATTTATAAGTAGCATTGTGATGTATGGTTTACCAAAAGCTTCTGTATACAATATATCATAAGTATATATAAAAAATAACCTTGGACAAAGTGTATACATTATAAACCGCTTAATTTAAAATGGTCCCTAAAATTAAGTATTGTAATGCTCAAAAGGCGTTACTCAACTTGGCCGCATAATAGTCGATAAGAAATAGAGGCGTCAACCGCTGCTGGGATGAAGAGCACGAGCAGAGCGTTCCCCGTCTGTTAGTCACCGTAACGTGAAATAAAAATTCAAAAAGTAAAATTCTCAGTTGTCATCAAAGTTCGGTTGTACAACTGAAGCCTGATTGATGGTCACTGGCCATGAAAAAGATAGCCAATAGCCCTGCTGAGCTCGCCGAGAATGACGTATGACGTACGCGTGGGGCGACACACAATACGAGTGGCTCGGCCGCACGGCTTCCAACAGCCAGTGCCCGATGGTCTTCGACGCAGAGATGTTGTCACTACTCGATATGATCGCCAGTGCAGGCGCGGACCGCAGAGGTGTCGCATTCGTTCTGAGAGGTGGCACGGCGCGCGCGCCGCGCGCTCTGGCGGTCGCTCAGTGCGCTGCGCGCTGTGGCGGCAGCCGGACGTGTGATGCGCTCGTGTGGTTACGGATGTAGGTCACTACATCCGTAACAGTGAGAGATCTCGCGCACTACCACACGTTATACCGTTGCTCCGGTTGTCGTTCGTAGATCTTTAACAGTCGTTACGGACGGTCAGAAGCCTGAAAGTCTACCAACCAGTCTTACCTAGGGGTATCGTGTTAACCAGTAACTGGGTTGTGGAGGTCAGATAGGCAGTCGTTTCGGAACGGTTACAGAGAAAATATCGTTTAAGCTAACCTTGTCAATAATGCTCCATAAAGATGGCAAAAACCAAAGCGTAACATGTTATCCAGTAACTGGGTTGTTGAGGTCAGATAGGCAGTCGCTCCATGTTTAATACAAGTATTCAGCTATCAGGTTAGACTGGAAACTGACCCCAACATAGTTGGGAGAAGGCTAGGCAAATAATGATGATACTGACCTCAAATTTATAATTTTCTATTTTCTCTTTTGTGTGTCTTTAATTATTGTAATAATTGGTTTTAACAGTTTTAATTAAAGTAAATAAATAAATGAGGAACTGGTACCGTTCTGCAGTAGTGCCACGGGGAAGTCCGGCGACGGCGTGGATGTGAGCCACAGACGGAAGTCTTTGTGCACCAGCTCCGGCTGGATGTGCTCCACGTTCAGCTCCAACACCGGCATCCAGGAGGGAGACAGGTGGCAGTTCTGGAACACAATAATTATAAATAAAATAGATACACAAGAACATAAATAGGTTATCAATTTATATTAAACATAAATAAGGGGTGGCAGGGACATCGGCGCGAAGCCGGCTACTATGGATTCAGTACATGATTCTGAACCCCTTTTTTTTTTTCAGGATAGGAAATCATCAAAATTAAATGACTTCTCCCGCTCTGGGCAGAGCGAAAGGGTGTGTCAGACTTTTACTGACTAAAACCCACCCGTGTTCCTTCCGTTGCCTGTGTGCCGGGGCCGCGTTATCCCTTTCGGACAAACCCGCAACCCCAGCAGGCATTGGTCTTTCGACCCCGTCGGTTGGTGCTGAATCTCTTTGAGGCGCGCGTGGAACACAACGCGTCGTCGACACGGGCCTGGTCCTTATCGGACGGCGAGCTGCCCATTGCTCACCGTCCGCAAGCCCGATTCTGAACCCCCAGCGTTGACATTTTTCGTCAGAACAAATCTGCTGTTACATAGATAACTGCAATACCTACGTGGTCAAAATTATGGAACTGCTGTTTTATTTTTTAATTAATAACCGACGAAAAATTTCAACGCAGGGGGGTTCAGAATCATATACTGAATCCATGGTAACCGGCTTCGCGTCGATGTCCCTGATACACATAAAACCGACATGCCTGATGCCTGGGATACACAAGGCTAGTTTTTAGGATTCCGTAGTAAACAAGGAACCCTTATAGTTTCGCCATGTCCGTCTGTCAGCCTGTCCGCGGCTTAGCTCAGAGACGGTTAGTACTAGAAAGCTGTAATTTGGCATATGTATACTTACATATTAATCATGCCGACAAAGTGGTAAAATAAAATCAAGTTTTTTTTATTTTTTTTGGGTTTTTAGGGACCTCCCCTACACGTAAAGTGGGGATGTTTTTTTTCTAGTCTACCCCATGGTGAGGCTATCGTTAGAAAGGTCGTTCAAAAATATTGTGAGTTTGTAAAAAAACATTTTTGGATTCAGGAATCCGTTTGCGAAATATTAAGCTTTTAACAGATTTTTTTTGTTATAGTCAAGTGTGTGCCCCCCCCTGCCAGCTAAATGGTTGTACTTGGATTTGTGAAAAAATTCACGAAATTAAAAAGAAAACTATGAGAGCTAAGTAGGCTGTACAGGTTAACGAGTAATAATCAACCAACTTAAATTTGCGGTTTGAATAACATGATCTCCCATACATTCCGTATGGGAGAACATGTTGTCAACTACAATGTTAAGTTTGTTCTTGAGATAAATTCATCCCAACAACGGGACCGTGCATTGTGCGTGGTCCGACCCGCACATGGCCGGTTTTTTTTTAAAGTTAGCAAGCTAGAACCTCTGTATACTATTGTATTGTAAAATGAACCGATTGGGTACTATCTTCGCCGGTCACACGAGGCTAGTACACAAGCCAGGATAGTAAGATCGGTGGTGGGGGGCGCTCTAGCTCAGAACCCTATCCTATTAAACGATCCTAGCTTGAGACGCTAGCTTACTAGCTTATTAGCCCTGAAATTATGCTAGTTCTGTAAAGTTACTAGCTTACTAACACTAGCTTTCTATCCTAGCTTCAAAATCTAGCCTCGTGTATTCCGGGCATGAGAGATATTTCTCGACGGCATTTGAAGCCCAGTCAGAGGCTCGTGTACGGCTTTATAACTCTGACACCATGTTAGTGACAAACCACACGAAAAGAAGTAGAAGAATAAATATTTAAAACCTCACTCGGAAGTCGAGAAGGTACCTGGAAGAACACCCAGTTTCCGAAGTCACTGCCGATCTTCATCATGGACTCTGCCAGCGGCCCCTGACCCTGGCCCAGGGAGATGCTCTCGAATCGCTTGCCCATCTTCATCTTATCCGCGAATTTTAATAGATCTGGAAATAATACGAACGGTAGTTGAATAGATGTCATTGTGTTTGTAAAAAAGCGGTTAATGCTCGGTTTCTTTAAATAAAAAAAAGAATCGTTTTGCTTACCAATGGTAGCATTTTTTATTGCCAAACTGGCCATATAAATAGATTCGAAAGCTAACTGTGATAGCTACTTCCATATGGGAGGGTCTACAATGCAAAGCTATGAGGTGTTTGCTTCATTATTGGTAAAGATACAAGACTTAATTTTAACCAATAACGGTCCGTAAATTATTGAAATCGGCCATAAGCTAATAATACACACGAAAAAACATTACAATGTGAAAAATAACTTTAATTTCGGAAGTCGGTCTTTGGTTTTTCGTTTTCGTTTTTATTTTTCACTTTTTTAGTTGTAGACCTACCCCACACAAATTCGAACACCACTAACTGCTATGTAAATAACAGTGACAGGAAGTTATCATCATCATAGCATACACTATGTGGAAAAAATTATAGAGTAGCAGCTTATTTTACAAGTTATTCAAAATGATAAGTAAAATAAATACTTTCCTTTTAGGCCGGGGAAATTAGGTTTGAACCCTGCACTAAATCCTAACCGCGATTTTTTTCTTGAATCGTGTTTTTGAACTTAGCTCTTCAAATAATACATATTTCAAAAAAAAACATTTTGCAGGACCGCATCAAGGTAAAAAAAAAAAACAAAATACACGATTTTGTTAATAAAAATGAAGCGAAATAATTAACCGGAAAATTTTGGTTTATACATTATGTAAAAAATTGGTAAAACTAATATATTATTTCAGAATCAAACATTGTCCTTCACGGAAATTAAAATGATTTTTTTTAAATTGTACTTCAAGTAAAAATGTAAGCAGCGGTTTTTTTTGCATTAAATTACCATATAAATATGCTATCCAACAAAATTAAACATATTGTATACGTACTAGTGCAAGATATTATCAAAAGTTTTTTAGTAATAGCGGTTCAGGCAAAAATGTAACCGAATAAAATTTAGTTTAATTTTTATTTATAGACTATTTGAACCGCTATTGAAGATAAACTCCTCCTTTTTGGGAGTCGGTTAAAAAAAAATGGTTAATATTTTGCGCTAGTGTACAATATGTTTAATTTTGTTAGATAGCGTATTAAAATATTTTAATAAGTAATTTAATACAATAAAAAACTGTTGTTAACATTTTTGCTTGAAGTACAATTTAAAAAAAATCGTAATTCTATTTGTATCGAAATATCCGTGGCCGGATACATCTCTTCGATAAACACTCCATACAAACATATCTGTTAATATTTTTTTCTATCACGTAAAATTTAAATTAAATGTTTTGTTTAAAAAAACGTACACGCGGTAACTTTACGCAGCATTTTCCTACACGCTGAAAAAAACCGCTGTTTTAAATTAATGCAAAGTTAGCCTCAAATTCGGCGTTAATTCCCCGGGCTATTTATCAAGTCAGTACACATAATAGCTTTTGAAGCAACATTGAGAACTTAGACTGAGCTATGCTCATCGAATCACCTAAGGTAAAGAACTAGGATAATTCGTTTCAAAATGTTTAAATAAACTGTGCATCCATAAACAATAGGTAATAATAATAAAGAATATCGAACATATACAGTACCATGGATGTTTACATGCCTACTGTATATGACATATATTGGCAATCTTCATTAAGTTGGTCTAGAATTTAGCTAAGGGTTTGGCGCCATCATTAGCTTCTAACCAATTGAAGTATTGATTAACAATCATGTCAACAGTTCGTGTATTAAATCATATCCAAAAACGAATCACCGAGCTAAGGGCTGAGTCTCAACGGATTGTAACACTACCGTGCTACTCTACCGAGCACAACACCCCGCCAGGAACGGAAGTCGTCTACAGACTATTCCGAGCCTCGACATCGAACTGAGTTAAATTTGGACCTTCGGAGCCGTGATATGCACGCGTTACACGGACAGCATCGATCTCCGCGATCCAAATGGGCTTCGGCGTCGCACATCACGTGGTGAAGCGCGACTAGCAAAGTCACATTGTTTAGAGCCTCTCGACTCTCGAGGCTCCAAAGTGAGCATATCCTTGCCGGATTTGACTAGATGGGCTTCTCCCTTAGATGCGTTCAGGGATTATCCCGCGGATGGTAGCTTCGCACCACCGGCCGTTCGACCGAGTGCATGAACCAAATATCCGATACCATTGTTATTGTGGAATTTAACGGTATTACTATCGCAACGACAGGCCATCAGTAGGGTAAAACTGACCTGTCTCACGACGGTCTAAACCCAGCTCACGTTCCCTGTTAGTGGGTGAACAATCCAACGCTTTGCAATTTTTGCTTCACAATGATAGGAAGAGCCGACATCGAAGGATCAAAAAGCAACGTCGCTATGAACGCTCGGCTGCCACAAACCAGTTATCCCTGTGGTAACTTTTCTGACACTTCTTGCTAAAAACTCTTTATACAAAAAGATCGATAGGCCATGCTTTCGCAGTCCCTATGCGTACTGAACATCTGGATCAAGCCAGCTTTTGCCCTTTTACTCTACACGAGGTTTCTGTCCTCGCTGAGCTGGCCTTAGGACACCTGCGTTATTCTTTGACAGGTGTACCGCCCCAGTCAAACTCCCCGCCTGGCAGTGTCCTCGAACCGGATCACGTAAGACTTGCATGGTGACAATTGTCACCACCACATTTCGCGTTTGATTCACAAATACTGTACATTGGCTGATATTATCGACCGCGTACTGTTTCCGCTCGACCGAGTGAGTAATGAAACAATGAAAGTAGTGGTTTTTCAGCGACGATCGCGCGAACGATCTCCCACTTATGCTACACCTCTCATGTCTACATACAATACCAGACTAGAGTCAAGCTCAACAGGGTCTTCTTTCCCCGCTGATTCTTCCAAGCCCGTTCCCTTGGCTGTGGTTTCGCTAGATAGTAGATAGGGACACTCCCTCCAACCTTCCCATGGCCCTTCCAACGGATCGTTATACGGGCCGAATCGTGGGGCGGCTGCGGACATAGCACCCTTGGCAATCTGAACAGTCCGCAGGCGCTTCTTGATCCCTTACAAACCATGTGTGTCCCCTGGCAGTTCTCCCAATTGGGCATGCACGAAACACAACACAAGTCGTGGCGACTTCGTCGTCGGTGCGCCTGCAAAACAAGGATTAGTGTGCCATGTATTGGTCTTCGAATAGATACATATATAAATACAGTTCTGTCTACGAGCGTTATTATTTTTTTCCGCTTAATGCGTCTTTCTTTTCGCCATTTGTTTTTTTTTGTTTTGTTTGTTGTATTTTTTGTTGTTTTGGCGCCATTCTTTTCGCCTTGGTGGCGTCTGTTTTTTTCGCCAAATATAGTCTTTCTTTTTAAATTATTTCCTTCCTTCCAGTATTTTGTCCTTATTTACTAATGTTTCATTTAAGAAATAAATGTAACAATAGTAAAATTAATAAATAAAATTATAGAATTCAATTAAATACCTACTTGATTCAAAGCTCAAGCAACAACATCAAATCAATTAATTATAACAGCAATAGGAAATCATTAATACATAATAATAATAAACAATAAACAATAAGAATAAAACAATTATATAACAATTCAATCAATAAAATTACAAAATGTAGATAGGGACAGTGGGAATCTCGTTAATCCATTCATGCGCGTCACTAATTAGATGACGAGGCATTTGGCTACCTTTGAAGAGTCATAGTTACTCTTGCCGTTTACCCGCGCTTGCTTGAATTTCTTCACGTTGACATTCAGAGCACTGGGCAGAAATCATATTGCGTCAACACCCGCGAGGACCATCGCAATGCTTTGTTTTAATTAGACAGTCGGATTCCCCTTGTCCGTGCCAGTTCTGAGCTGACCGTTAATGGTGGTTGTTAAGAACCGCGTTGATTGCGCACGAGACGAAACCAATGCAGTTCTTACAGCTTGGAAAATCTACAAAAGGTTGGAATGGCAGATACAGAGATTACGCTAGCGCCCCGAGAGGCGCATGCGCATCGACTGGGCCCAACACCGTTGACTTCTGCTTCATTTCCCAGCCCAACCACCCGGTCCTCAGAGCCAATCCTTATTCCGAAGTTACGGATCCAATTTGCCGACTTCCCTTACCTACATTATTCTATCGACTAGAGGCTCTTCACCTTGGAGACCTGCTGCGGATATGGGTACGAACCGGCGCGACATCTCCACGTATATCCCTCACCTGAATTTTCAAGGTCCGCAGAAAGTATCCGGACCGGACACTGCTGCAAGTACAGTGCTCTTCGCGTTCCGAACCATATCTCCCTTCTATAGGCTTCCATGGAACTCGAACGCTCAGGCAGAAAAGAAAACTCTTC